>CAUYON010050422.1:0-58203 GCA_963573935.1 Arctocebus calabarensis
ATTGACCTAGGCATAGGAGATGGGGGTTCCACATTTAGTCTTAAGTGTGAAGTGAAGGAGACACCAAGGCACAGGTGTCTCCTCAGCAGTTGTCCAGCCTTTTTGGCAATTGGAGCCTCTCGTGGAGGTTGGAGGTCCTCCCCCTTGCCTATCATCCAGCCCACTGGCTCTTCAGATGGCTGCCACACCACTGACACTGCCAAAGAGGAGGCGGAAAGTCTGCCAGCACTGCTGAGCTGGCTAGGGTGCCAATTGTCCTACATCAATTCTCCCTCTCTGAGTAGAAACTCCAACTGCTGTTAGGGAAAAGGGGAGAAAACTCAATCTAACTGCTTCCTGATGCAAAATTTCTTATTTGCATATTGCAAAAAATAAGAAATCATTACAGTTGAACTTACCTTCAACAACACATTTCTTTAAATTTTTATATTTTTTCCAGCACGTGTCTGTACATTATCTAATTTAAAATTTAAAGCATCCCTATAAGGGAGAAGACAGGAACTAATATCTCCATTAACTAGATCAGGAAACAAGCGTAAGATCAGTGACTTTTGGACCTGGTGTCCAGACAAGGAAGAACTGGGCTTCCAATTCAGGTATTCTAACTCTGTTCTCACTCTGAGTTCTGTCTTCAAGGAGGTTGCAAATCACCACCACCGATACACACACACACTTCAATTCAGATAAAGGCGATGTGCTGGTGGGTGTCGTAATCAGGAAGATCATACTCAGTGGATGGCAAGAGGGAGCCTGTCTTGGAAGAACTGGTGTTCTAGAAAATGACATTTGTGAAGTGCTTGCTATGTTCCATGTACTCCATAGGCATTTGTAAATAAATTGCCCTGCATTCAATTGTACTTTCAACTTGCTCAGAGGTTAAGAGCAAAACCAGACAAGTAGAACGCAGACTAATGTCAGAAATGCAGACTGCCTCAGAGTCACGTGTAGGAGCAGCACGCCACCGAGACCACACATGCCAATACTTGAGCACCGCATAAAGGAGAGATATTGATGGATTTTAAGCATTTAACTTGCCATTAAGAAAAAGAGATTTATTGTGCAGGAGGTCATTGAGAGGTTATTGCCGCCTTCCAGTCAATGAATGTTTAAGGACCATATCCAGGCAATGGCAGCAGCGCGGCAGAGCACAGGCTGAAAGGTCAAATGAGCAGTACTTGGTGACAGTTTGCTTGCTGGAGATAAAGGAAGGAAGAAGCCAGAGTGAGGCTCACATTTGGCTTTAAAGCATGAGCTTCATTTCAACACATAGACACCTGTGGAATTAAGAATTGTCGACTATAAAGAAAGAAAGAACTGAGTCCTGGTGCACGATTAATAAATAGTTAATATCAACATTAAGTAGAGCATGGAATGTAAGGAAGAAAGTCATGAGACTTCCTAGTTGCCAGTGCTGGTTTCAATTCATGTTTTCCTTAATATAGTCTTGCCCCACAAAGAGGTACATAGGTAATACTATCTTCTTTTAAAGATGGCTAAGCTAGGCTGGGTGCAGTGGCTCACACCTGTAATCTCAGCACTCTGGGAGGCTGACGTGAGTGGATTGCTTGAGCTCAGGAGTTCCAGACCAGGAGTTCCACTCTGAGCAAGAGCGAGACCCCATCTCTACTCAAAAAAAAAAAATTAGCCAGGTGTTGTGGCACCTGTAGTCCCAGCTACTCAGGAGGCTGAGGCAAGAGGATTGCTTGAACCCAAGAGTTTGAGGTTGCTGTGAGCTAGCCTAATGCCATAGCACTTTAGCTTGGGCAACAGAGTGAGACTTTGTCTCGAAAATAAAATAAAAATAAAAATAAACAAAAAACTGGGAAAGGGAGGAGTAAATTAACTTGACTAAGCAAGCCCAATTAGATAATGGCAAATCTAGGATTCAAACACAGTTTGTTTTCACTTTTAGCCTCTATCATTGCTATAGAGGAGGTTAGAGGCCCCTCCCTATTCCCTTGGACATAGACTAAAAACTAATCTGTGATAATCTTGGGGGATTAAAATTATATGGTTTTAGCAATTGCAAAACAATTGTTTTGTGCATTTCTATTTCTTTCTTTTTTAATTTGGTCTTCTTGAAAAGATTATACTTTTTTTTTTTTCAGTCTTTGGCCAGGGCTGGGTTTGAACCTGCCACCCGTGGCATATGGGGCTAGCACCCTACTCCTTTGAGCCACAGGTGCCACCCAGATTACATATTTTAAATAAAAATTGTAACAGCAAGGAAATACATTACAAAATAATCATGGAAATACATTATTATAACTTAATAATACATGAAATTTTGGGACTATATATCTTCTCAGTAAATAAATAAAAGAACAACTGGAATGATCCTGAAAGTTTAGAAAGCATTTGCATAAGAAGTTGAATTTGACCTTGGAAACAGGGCTGATACCACTAAGAGAGAGAGTGTAAAAGAGCAATGGGAAGAATGCTTGAAGAATGCCTTTGTGTGGTGTGCTTTACGAAGGCTAATATGACAAGGATATAAATAGAAGGAAGGAGAGAGGGGCATAGTTTAGCATGGCCGAGCCAACGAGAAAGAAAAGGAGAATGAAGAGAAAAGAGACTCTTTAGAAGTAGTCTTATGCAAATTTCATACAATTAGGGACCATGCTTAATACTGTAGAACAGTGCACTGTAGGTTCTTGAAAATTTCACATTGTATATCAAATCAGTACACTGAACCCCATAAATGCATCAATGTATACAGTTATGATTTAATAAAAACAAAAACAAACAATAAATAAAAGAGACATTGACTTTTAAAAAAATACTTGGTTAATGTGTAATAAAAGAAGTTGAATAAAACGTAGATGGGGATAGATGCCATGAACAGGATAAGAAAGAATTACAAGTTCCCTATTCTAAAATATTAAATATAAATGACGGCAATAATGACGGTGCATGAGCAGAAAGGGAAAATCAACACAAAGGCATGGTTTGTTAGGACAAAATGTTCCGAGTGTTCTTTTCTTATTTTTTTGGAATTAGTTGTGATTTCATGGAATTAGGAGTTTTCCAATGGGAGACACTGAAAGGAGAGAGATTGAAGCTAAACTGTCAAACCCAGGAAAAAGTGTACAGCGTCCGTCTCATTTTTTGTGGATTTTCTAAATCTAATGCCTAGATTGTTACACTGACTACTTACACTCTGTGTTTTCTGTGTAAGTAAATAGGCTCAGGAGACAACTAGGGACAATGATAAATGCTTGGAAAACATGTGCATCAAAGTCAAATTTGACCTTGTTGGAAGAGATGAGACCAGCAAGAGATAGAGCGTAAAAAGAGAAGAGAAAACAATTGGAGGGTAAATCCTTGGAGAACATCTTTTTAATTTGGAATGTAGAAAGAAGATAAGGCAGTGCAAGATAATTAGAGAGAGAGGAGAAGTGCCAAGATGATATAATTTTACTTGGCAGCTAAGTGGAGAAGAAAATGGAAGGGAACAAGACTAGTAGCAGGGGGAAAGAGAATTTCCAGAAGGAAGTTTTCAACTAATATATTCAGTGACACTAAGAAGGGTAGATCGGAAAAAGATACCTTTTCTAGTGTCTAGTAGATCATGACTCATAAGTGATGGAGAAATTTCCATACAGAAGTCAAGGTGAACGTATACAAGGGTTAATGTCAGAAGTGTAGTGATGAAGGAAGAAGAGAGATTTTGTGTGGTCTCTATATTTTGAGGTCAGATTTCCTTGGCAATGAATCTTTCACCTGCAGAGGGGTTATTGACATGCCTGATAATGATTCATTGAAGTGAAGGGCTATTTATAACAAATATGCAAAATGAAAATAAGTCATACCCAAGCTCCTCTCCCATTGTACTAAATAACCGTGCAAGGTTCTTCAGACGGGATCGTGCACACTGCATTAGCAGCACCAGTGAACGGAATGACCCAAAAGAAAAAGAAGTGTGTTGGACGCACCATCAGCATAGTTATTGGCTTATATCATCTGGCCTAGTAATAAAAAGTGAAATAACCAGCGAATTGCTTACACCCAGGGAATTATCATTTCTGCTGTTTGACCTGATGTGTCCTTTAGAAGGACTTGCCTTTGCTGAGTTTCTCAAAGTTGATATTAAATATTTCATTACAGACCTCCGTGACAGCATCTTTGCCTAGTCCTTTGCAATCAGGTTTGAGTCTCGGGACATAAATGTAATTCCAGCATTAATCAGCATAGTTATTCAGCAGCTTGTACTAGTATGTCGTAGTGTCATGAAGCTGAAGGTGAAGACTGCACGGTTTCCGTTCCCTCCTTTGCCTTCAGGGATGACTATATATAGAAAGTTGGTATTGCTGAATTTATTTTAGAAAGTCATCTTTGGCATTATTTTCAGAGCTACTGACACATTATTTTAAATTTCTCAGTGGCTGTAGTCCTTCCTCTATGACAGGATGCATCAAAGTTAAAAAACGGGTTTACATTTTGGAAGCATCACTGGGTAATAAGGTAGAGATGGTAATGAATAATTTCATTTCTAATCAAGTAAAAAATAATTCCAAAGTCCTACAGCTAATGTTCTTATGTAATGTTTTGAAAGGCTCATGTAGCCATGCTAAACTGGAGGCAGTGTCAGTATAAAAAGGCAAACAATTTGGGCTCAGTGGTTCACACCTACAATCCTAGCACTCTGGGAGGCTGAGACTGGAGGATCCTCTGAGGCCAGGAGTATGAGATCAGCCTGACCAAGAGCAAGAGCTTGGTCTCTTTCAAAAATAGAAAATACTAAGCAGGCATTGGGGTGGGCGTCTGTACTTCAGCTTCTTGGGTGGCTGAATCAGGAGGATCACGTAAGCCCACGAGTTTGAGGTAACAGTGATCTATGATGAGACCAATCCACTCCACTTAAGGCAACAAAGTGAGATCGTGTCTAAGAAATGACCAACTGAACAACAACAACAACAAAGGCAAACAATCTTGGGTCTTTGGAGATGGGTTTTAAAAGCATAGCCCTCGCTTTTTATCTTCAGGTGGTCACTGCAAACAGGAGAGGCAAAGTACCTTAGCTCAGGTCAGTCTTCTGGTTGACTCCTGGTTGTGAATCTTAGTGACAAGCTTATCATGCTTGGAAACAGGGAGAGTGACAAGCCTAAGGTCAGAGAGAGAAATTTGCACTGTTGACCAAATGACTGTTATTGGCAAATGTAGTAAGGGAATATTAAGGGAAAAATAACCAGAAAAATAGAGGATATAGGCCAATGGACATGTGAGTATGTACCATGAAGAGGTAAAAGATGAGAGGGGTGAGGAAGGATGGTCAAGAGAGAAAGGCCTATGTAAAAATATGTTCATTGGGGATTAAGTGAATTACCTGGAAAATAAGGTACCTTCTGATTTAGATGAGCTGTAATTTCTTATGAAGTTTTGCACAGCTTATGCCTGTTTTTGGACCATATCCAGCATTCCCGGATAGCTATGATAGCTAGGAGTTTCCTTGACAACTCACTCCAGAGCCTAGAGCAAACAGAAAATATGAGATATGGCCCCTTATGAAGACTGCCTGTGTGCTGGAGCAGTGACATTCTTTATCAAGTGTTCCGCTGATGCTGTGACTGCTGTTTCCATCACAGAAGCTATTTCCCTTCAGATGAGAAGAGGTGTTTTTAATAAATCACATCACACAACATTCGTCTCATATTTGGATGATGTGCCAACATCTTACAGGGAATGAAGTAAAATAGACCCAAAGTAAACTTCATAGCAGTTCCCCCTTTCATAATTTTTATTTTATTTTTAAATTTTTAAAATTGTTTTAGATTTAGGTGGTACGAGTGCAATATTTTTGCATGGATATGGTGCACATCCATGAATTCTGGGCTTACAGTGTAACCATCACCCAAATTGTACGGATCATACCCAATTAAATAGTTTTTTAATCTGCACCTGGCTTCCACCCTCTTACACATTATGCACACACACACACAATATTTTAAATCCATTCATCAGATGATAGGCACTTAGTTTGATCTTTGCTATTTGAATAGTGTTGCAATAAGCATATGAGTCCAGGTACCTTTCAGATATAATGATTTGTTTTCCTTTGAGTATATACCCAGTAGTGGGAAAGCTGGTTAAGTGGTATTTCTGTTTTTTGTCCTTTGAGAAATCTCCATACTCTTTGTTCATGTGGCTAGCAGCCTTAAGCATGGCACCATGGGTAGTTTCCCCAGAACACTGCAGGCAGAGATGATCAGGGTTATGTTTCAAATGAGCATTCTGATTATATTGTGGAGAATTGAATGGAAGGGGCATAGTGGGAAAGGGAGACCAGTTGGGTGGGTGTTCCCTAATCAAGTTTGACAATCCAGTATTACCTGTTAGTTAAGATTCTGACTGCCTAATTTTGAATGCAATGTCAATCTCTTGCCAGCTATGTGACTTGAGTAAGTCACTCAACCAGTCTAGGTATCAAGCTTCCTATCAGTAATTGGGAAACAATAAAATAATTCCTACCCAAGGGCTATCCTAAGAAAGAAAGACATTAACATACTGTAGAACATGCCGGAGCACAGAGCAGGCACAATGCTATGCATATGCTATTGGTGAACTACGGAGGGTGGAATGGGGAGAAAAGGGAGCGGAGCACACTTGAGTACATTCAGGTATGACGAGGGGTATCACTCAGTGACAGCCTGACTGAGGAAGGCACGGGGTAGTAGTGTCACGTGTCATTCATTGTGATAGAAATGCTGCAAAGACGGGAATGGTGGGAGTGATGGGGACTTTCAACTGCGATGTTAGTATTTTACTAAAAATGGTCATTCTTAGCCAAAATATTTTGGTAATATTCTGGGTTTTACGTGGAATGGAATGTATGAGATAAGTTAGGTCGATCTATGGGAAAGATTAAACTCAGGAGTTCTTTATTTGGTTGATACTTGACAGAGGGACACAGGTGAGAACTTCCCTTCCAGAGGAGTGTCTGTGTGTGTGTGAGGTGAGTCTCATGTCCAGCCTCTCTTAAAAGAGTTTGGGCCTTAGAACTCTTTGGAAGCAAACTGACCTAATAAAAATAAACTCTTTGGAAGCAAACTGACCCATAATGAATACAATGCATATTTTTTCCAGAGTGTGTAGGGACAATGTAGGGAATGACCTATTATGAATGTATATAAATCTCAGGTGACTATAGCAATGTTTTCCATTGTTGTTTTTTGTTCGTTTGTTTATTACATAGGGTATTGCTCTGTCACCCAAACTTTAGTACCATGGTCTCAGCCTAGTCTACAACACCTCAAATTCCTGGGCTCAAACAGTCCTCCTGCTTCAGCCTCGTGGGTCCCTGGGACCATAGGTGCCCACCACAACACCTGGATAATTTTTCTGTTTTTAGTAAAGATGGGGTCTCACTGTTAATGAGGCTGGTTTTGAACTCCTGGCCTCAAGTGATTTCCCAGAATGCTGGGATTACAGGTGTAACCCACTGTACCCAGCCTACAGCTCGTTCTTATAACCAACTATTTTCCATTGCCCTGTTTATATTATGTTTATACTTGTGTAGCTTGTTAAACAACAATGTATATATTATCTTGGAGCCATGAATTATTGCTTTTTATTCTTTATAATTCTCCAAAAGAGCACTAAGCAACTTTTTGTGCTCATAAATGTTGAGGATCATTAAAATACACATGTATTTCTCTCAATCTGTTTATGATTTTATATTTTATATAAAAGGACATTATGTTTCAAGAAAATCCATATGATTTCATGTTAACTTCAATGATTTTTTTTTTCTGTTTTCCCTGTTCTTCTAGTCTGCTCCCAGTTTTCCAGAGGAGTCTATGCTATTTTTGGGTTTTATGACAAGAAGTCTGTCAATACCATCACCTCATTTTGTGGGACGCTGCACGTCTCCTTCATCACCCCCAGCTTCCCAACCGATGGCACACATCCCTTCGTCATCCAGATGAGACCTGACCTCAAGGGAGCCCTGCTTAGCTTGATTGAATACTACCAATGGGACAAGTTTGCATACCTCTATGACAGTGACAGAGGTAAGTGACAGTATCTCATCTCTTTGTAATGGGCCAAGTTCAGTGCCTACACTTGACACTTACATGTGATATTGTGCAGCTATAAAGGTTTTAAAGCTCAGGGTTTAATCAAAGCTTGGTTTAATTTTGCTTTGTGAACGAATACTGTCATTGGAAACCTGGGAAACAAATTTAGAATGAAACAACACCAAAAGCTGTGAATGTGCAGTTTACAGAGATTGACCGTATCAGCCCAGTGACCAACTACTTATTTGTAAGAGCCATTTCTGGCATAAGCATCTAAGACCCTGTGATGACTGCTATGTTACTAGTCCAATGTGAATGAAACGGCTTAAGTGAAATTTATATAAAGATATAAATAGCAACTTTTCTGGTGATATACAGTTACTATTTACTAAATATCATTACATGCAAATGTCTTATCAGGAAAGTAGCATTATTATTACCCTTACTTTAAGATCCCTGACTCTCAGAGAAGTTACATGACTGTCTCATGATCATGTAACATAGTCTGAACACAGGTCTGTGATGCTGGACTCGGGCTTTTTACGGAATTCCACATGGTTATTAATGATGCGATATTTTTGTTAGCATGCCAGTCTTGACTTGGTATACTGAAATGCATGGAGAGGGTCCTTTTCTTACGTTTCCCATAGCCTTTGTTAGGGAGTTTCATATTAGCAGACCCACTTGATTTATACGCCATAGAATCCTACATGTTCTTAACCATTCCTGGGTCCATGATTGGGTTTCAGTGGGTCTGTGTACATGCTGTGTGTGTGTTCATGTGTATTTTTTTTTTGTAAGAAAGGTCTTTATTGGTGGGGGATGCTGCAGAGCAGTATTAAGGAGGAGGGAAAAGAGGGAGAGAGAGAGAGAGAAAAAGAGGGGGGAAGGGGGAGAGAGGAGAGAGAGAGGAGAGAGAGAACAGAGCTCGTGTGTATTTTTTTACAAAGATGACGATGATGATTAAAATCGGAAGGGTTAAAAATCCACTATTGTCAGAAGGTCTCCTAGATGCCACTCTCTGCTTCCTTGGGCAGCTTTCTTCTCGGAATATGTAAAGGTTCAAGTGACAACAAGAAGGCTCTTTCTACCAAGATAGGGCACCTTGCAAACCCACAAGGGCAGACGAGAAGACACCGGACGTCGGTCAATTCTCCATTGATCAGTTTCTAGTCATTCACTGCAGCAGGCCGGCGAGGTGTCTGATTCTCTGCCTGTCCTGCTAGTCCTGGGATGAGAACACACAGTGCAAAAGCCAGTCAGTCAGCACTATACAAGCTGGAAAAACGCTGTGTCAAGAACTGTTTCCCCTTGCTTTGAGAAGGGAGGGCTTTGCTACTCCCACAGGGAAGGAAAAACTGAAACACAGAATCATTTAGATTAAACATGGATTTCAATGTACTGGAGGATTCTGAAGCATACTTCTTATTATTGAGATAGAAGGGCTTATACTACTGAGCTTAGTAAATATCTTTAGTTTTTTTTTTTTTTTTTTTTTACAGTTTTTTGCTGGAGCCAGGTTTGAACCCTCCACCTTTGGTATATGGGGCCGGCACAATACTCCTTTGAGCCACAGGTGCCACCCACTATCTTTAGTTTTTCTCTTTGCTCTCTGCAAAGTCATTTAAGTTTTTTGTTGTTATTATTGTTAAAACTAGTCTGAAATCTAGGAGTGAGACAGGGTCTTGCTCTGTCACCCTGGCAGAATGCCCTGGCATCATTAAAAGCTCCCTGCAACCTCAAACTCCTGGGTTCAAGCGATTCTCCTGCCTTAGCCTCCTGGGTAGCTGGGACTTCAAGCATGCATGGCTAGTTTTTCTATTTTTAGTCCAGATGGGGTCCTACTCTTGCTTCCACTGGTCTTGAACGTCTAAGCTCAAGGGCTCCTCCCACCTCGGCCTCCCAGGGTTCAGGATGATAGGCCTAAGCCGCTGCACCCAGCCTGGTATATTCTTAATACCTCTCTCACCTTTGCATCCTGTGGTGCCATTTCTATCACTGCAGTGGGTTTCGTCTCTACACACTCTTCTTTTTCTTAGTCATCGCCTGAGGCCAAGCCACCACCGTGTGTTCAGCCCCCCATCTCTCCAGTTTCACACGTGTCTTTCCTCCCACACACAGTAGTCAGAATTATTATTTTTAAAAATATCTTCTTTGACTGCCTCACCTCCTTGTTTAATACATCTCAATAACTTCTCAGTGTAATGCAGATAAGACTGAAAATCCTTAGCATGCCTTTAAACCAGCGGTTCTCAACCTGTGGGTCGCCACCCTCAGGAACTGTATTAAAGGGTCGCAGCATTAGAAAGGTTGAGAACCACTGCTTTAGAGCCTGAGAATAGGCGATTCCCACTCAGTTCTGTATTCTGCTGTCTCGCTCACTCACTGAAGCCAAACCCATTTGTCCTTCGTTCACTTTCTCAGAGACACCAAACTCTCCCACTTCAAACCTCTGCACATGCCTTTCAGTCTTACCCATCCTTGGTGAGTGCATTCATATGTTGTATCCTCAGAGATGCCTCCCACTACTGTTCTTTTCCCAAAGCAATATCTTTTTTCTTTCCTTGGACATGTCACAATTATCAAGTCATAGCAGGGTTTTTTCTATCACTCAAGTACTGCCTCTTGAGCCCCTGCTGTTTTCCAGGATAAACATTATGCTTGTTTGTTTTCTCTATTTTAAATTTAAGTTGCGGCTATGCGGTCCAGGCAGACCATGGGCAGGCATTACTCATTGGGTGTAGAGCTTTTAACGTTAGACCAGGCGCTCCAGAGAAGACTAGAAATAGACTCGATGTTCAGTAATGTTAATAAAGAAATGACTTGAACATCTGTGCACAGTATTTTAAGTTTGAGATGATTTTAGAAGCTGAGTTATGCTTGCTAAGTTGAAGGCTTAGAAGATGAATTCTCTTTGCTGTTTGACAAGGTGGAAGATGAAATTTTAGGTTAAGAACATAATTTACCTCCATCCTCATTCTTGCTATTAGCCCCTGTAGCTGAAAATGAACTTCTGAGAAAATTCAAATGGGTAATAGCTCACACAAATAAAAATACAGAAACCCTGGTATTTGAAAAGAGAAAGTTAGAAAGACAGGCTCTCAGGAAATGGCAGGTGAAGACGGATGGACTTACGAACTTGTGAAAAGGAATCTGGAACATTTTTAAATGATTTTTTTTTTTTTGCAGTTTTTGGCCCGAGGTGGGCTTGAACCCGCCACCCTCAGTATATGGGGCTAGTGCCCTACTCCTCTGAGCCACAGGCACCACCCCATTTTTAAATGATTTTATTAACACTTTAAAAATATTAAATGAAATTGAGGTGATGATATAACCTCCAATTATTAAATTATACAAAGTGATTTGAGTTCAAGTGTATCATGAGAGAAGAACATCAGAGTGATAAATAATTACATATTAAAGACCACATGAACTTATGGATACATTTTCAAGGTGTTATCAAGTAGCTATTGATGTTTTAATGTGTAAAGTATCACACAGGCCTTTCACTTGGAACAATTTTCAGAGATAATTGCGTAGGACTCTCAAAATGCTGGCAGAAGAGTTGACCTTTGAATAACGTCTTAATTGGCTCATGGAAATGAAACTTTTGTTATCTGATATTTTCTTATTAATAGCTTAATTTTTATGGCTTTGCTGCAATATTACATTTTATAATGTTTATGCATGCATTCAGCATGTGAATTGGTTTCTTTTCTTTGGTCCTTAATCTGTTTCTCTTGTGTTTCAAGTAGGCACCTCCTTATTTTAGTTTACAAAATATTCACACTATGCACCTATATATATCCTCTTCATCCATACTAACCACACTTTAAAAAACAGATTCTAGGCTTTTATCTCTCTAGGCTTTACCTCTCTCCTTTCACAAAATATTTGGTCTGTTCTTGATCTGGCATTCTCTCTGCCTCTGGTTTATATGGTTTTATTCAGTTTCCATTAACCTTTACTTTTCCGATCGTCTAGGTCAGGTAAACATACTGGTAAATTTTAATGTCTGAATATGTAAATGAATGCTCTTTCAAATAGCATTTGCTTCCACGCACGGAAATGGTCCCTCAGCATCCTACCCTGAGTGCGAACTAGATGAAAAAGGCTTAAAGTTGTTCTATGCTGCTGCATTGCACTGCCCTTAACTGAGGTTGAACCAAGACCATTCCTGATTCCTGATTATTCATCCAAATGCCAGCAAGTAAAGAGGTTACATGCCAGTTCCAAAGAATGGGCAACATGGATGCAAGTAGAGAAAGACCTTTGTGTAGAAACATCTTTGAGTAGTCTAGGTTTACTGGTGAAAGAAGAGCTGAAATTGTGCATCCAGTGCCAGATGACCTTTTAATTTATTAGTGTCTTCTTTGTACCCAGGATATGTAGCAGCAGCCTGGTGCTCTTTGCTGACCCAATGCCCTTCCTAAAAGCTGCACATCATTACTCCATAGAGAGAACTGCAATATATATTTAATCACAGAGCAATGTGGTTACTTACGTCAATGCATTAAATATTGTAGTTCAATCTTTGAGTATATATGTAATAAATATCAATCAGGCTTTAATCCAGACTTAGTTTTTATTTACTGGTTCAATGTCAACAGGGTAAGGTAATAGATTTCTGTATACTGTAGTTAAAAACAGAACTAATACTTCATAAATTTATGTCTTGTTTTTAATTTTGAGCAATATTATTTGTTCCCTGAAGGAAAGGCCCTTTGTCTCCAGTTCCAAGAAAACATCACACAAAGAACAAAAATGCTTCCAACTTATAACTTTTTCTTGATGCCCCTAAGAAAACTCATGAGGAAAAGACATTAATCTAATCTGGCTTAGACATGCTGCCAGGATTTAGTGATCATAAATATTAATTTCTATGCCTAAAAGATTGAACAAAGGCAGCAAATATTAAATTAAGCAAAGAAAATATTTTTAAGAAAAAAGGCATGATCTGAATGAAATATGCCTTTTGACAGTAATAGGTTTTAATTTCACCCTTTGGTGTGCAAACTAATAGACTTCACATAATGATGGCTTTGCTGTAATTCCTTTGCAGTATTATTACCACCAAATCAAGATGAGGTTATCACATACCCTTGGTAACACTTAGAGAATTTTAGAATTTATCATATTATGAATAGCTTATAAAGCTATTGCCAGTTGGCAACAATAGTTGCATGAAGAAATAATGAACTTTAATAATATTTTAGTCTAACCATTCTTTATTTTAGCCAAAGCCTAAGAATTCAGTTGAGTTTAGAACTTAATTTTAGACTTTTATAATATTGAAATTTTTTTCAATAATACACTAAATTTTAAGTATATTTATTAGGAGAAAAGAGTTAATTTCCCAGATTTTTTTCAATTTTTAAATGAACAACTGTGTATATTAATAGTTTTCCTTCATTCTGAGTAATTTGGAATTAAGAAATTCTCTGTTATAGAAATTCAGTTATCTTGATATAGTAGTATGAATATTAAAGTTGAATGATTACTACATGCCAGCAGTTATAAATAAATCAATGTTTATATTCTGATTTAGGGGAGGAATGTATTTTCTGTGCTAGTTTCTGTGGTAGGGAAAAAGATGGATCTTAAGTAACACTTTCTCCTCTAATTAGAATATGGTCCAAAGAGACCAAGAATTTGTGTTATGGTCTGAAGAGTTCAAGTTCACCTTCATTGTTATACATTTTCAGTAATTTTTAAATTTAAAAACAAGTGATTAATTATAAAACAATGCCACTTTATACAAGATTCAGTTATGATGCATGAATAAGTCAAGTTGAGAGAGAGTTTGAGAAGGTCAGTTACTATTACTGAAAAAAATCTAAAGAAATGGATTATTAAGCATAGGATACAAGAGTCTTTTCTTTTTTTTCTTTTTTCTTTTCTTTTCTTTTCTTTTTTGATACAGAGTCTTACTTGATCACTGTCAGTAGAGTGCCGTGGAGTCACAGTTTACATCAACTTCAAACTCTTGGGCTCAGGCAATCCTCTTGCCTCAGCCTCCCATGTAGCTGGGACTACAGGCACCTGCCACAATGCTCTATTTTTAGAGACAGAGTCTTGGTCTGGCTCAGGCTGGTCTCAAACCTGTGAGCTCAGGTGATCCACCCACCTTGGCCTCCCAGAGTGCTGGGATTACAGGCGTGAGCCACTGCACCAGCCACAAGAGTCTTTTCAAATTAAGGGTCAGATAATGTCATGGTTCCTAGATTACTCCTGGCTGTCCTTAAAAGGTGATTTAACATTATTCAGTGTCTTCTGACTCAACTGAGTCAATCAAGTCTGAGATAGCACTATATGACCTGTTCAGTTTCTTCATAAATAATTTTTGTTAATTTCCACAGTTTACAAAATGTAATCATGAGATCTTTAATAACTGAGAATCCACACCAATAGTAAGTTTTTTGATCCATAGAATGAATGAGTTTGAAAGTCACCCATTCCATTATATGTATTCTTACTGATTTTATACATAATCTTCACATTCTTTGACAAGGTGAACTGCCAACAAATTTGAGATTTAGAATTATTGCTTGATAAAATCTAGTTATAAATTCTCGTTTACATTTGGATTTCTTAAAATGTGTGTTGAAAGTTGGGACAGAATATCAAGAGAATCACCCTGAAATTCTTTGGTTGAGATAAACTCCATAATTAAATAAAAACAAAATGAAATAACTTGTTACAAAGAATAAGGGCAGCTTGCTGGCAATTGCTGTCTGGTAACATGTGGGCGGCATGGAAAACATCATCTGTGCATAGAATATCCTTACGGAGGCAACAAGGAAGTGTTCTACAATGATTCAAATATGGGAAAGTAGGGCCTGCAGAATGGAAGAAAGTTTTTTCCTATTTGGAGAAAAAAACTGGGCAGACTTAATGGCTGTTTTCAAGTATATTGGTAGCTGTTGAATTGATCGTGATGACCAGCTGTGAGTGTTCTGTCTCCACTGATGATGAGCAACAGGAAAAGGACTTGAATTGTGGCATGGAAGGCTTTAATTTACCTACAGTGAACGGAAATCATAGGCAATCCTTGATAACTTTAAAGTTTTACCATGGAAAGTTTTCTTAAGAGCCATGTGGTCTCTCTCATTAAACTATCTTTTGAGAAATTTATGTGTATTTATATCTTTTGTTAGAAGATTGGATGAAGAAAACTGATTCTGTTGTTTTGCCAGAAAAGCATTACTTTGACTTCAGTGTATGGTTCAATCTTCTATTCTGAAAAAAATTATTTTTTCTTGTGCAACGTAAGATATTCTGAACAACAAAACAGGGAAAATAACGTGAAGATCCTTTAAGCACTCCATCTAGTTTTATTGATGAGTTAGATGTGTAATTTGTTTTATTTATATCCCTCTTGTCCCTGCAAGTATTTAGAAGCAAATATCAAACATCAAGTGACTTCATCTGTCAACATTTCAGTATTTAGTCAGAAAAAATAATGCTGATTTTATTTTAAAAATATAACCCCAATATCACTATCATACCTGAACAACAATAATTCATTGATATTATGTTTTTTCCCTGTTTGTTTGAAGTAGAATTAAAATGAGTTTCACACATCACAATTTATTAATATATCTTTTAAAACTTTTAAAATGTAATGGTGAGTTCTGCACAGTCTAGATTTTGATAATTGGAACACTGTGATCATTAATATGTATTATTTTATGCCGCCATATATTCCCTACAAATTGGTAGTAAGATTTGGAAGATTGATAAGATTCAAATTTACATTTAAGGCATAAATTCTCCATAGCAGGTGCTGAGTCTTACTATTTTGAGCTGTGTATGTCTGTTATCTCTCTATGTCATTACTAGTAGTTGATGAATATTGCCATGATTTATTAATGCAGTAGATGTCACAAGTCAATGAAAATTTAAAATCTATACTTATCATCATTTATTAGATGAAGTCTTTCCAAAAAGAAAGACACTTTTAAAAATTCATTATTACCCTGAGTATAGTTTGTATAGGCAAGGCAGGAAAATTATTGTTTTGTTTCATTATTTACCAGTTTTCAAATTAAAATAGTTCCTTAGCATCCATCAAAAGCAAGCAAATTTTTAAGAGAATTATAATAATTTCATGGATTTAAGATATTTTACATATGTAACTCTTTTACAGTCATTGTTTTAATTAGTACTCCAATTATCCTATCTTTATTTAAAGAGCTTGTTTTCAAATTGAGTCCCATGTCTTTTGACATAAGGGTGAAGTTTTGGAAAGCTTCTGTGCTTTCTGGTGAATCCTACCTTTTTTAGATAAAATCCTCCCAATTATTCTTTAGAGAAAGATGCAGGCCTTTCTGAAATAGTTGAATTGATGTAAGAAACAAGTTTATGTACTGTTCCTTCAAATGCTAAATGAAATTTTTAACGTTTTAGGAAAGTATCCCCTAGTTGATGTCCAGATCAGTCCTAAATATGAACTAATACATGGACAATGAAAAATAACAAAAATTTGTATGTCATACGATGCGATATGCAGAGTTACTAACATTAAAATGGTCTTGAATTTAGGGACTGAAGTAAGGCTGCCATCATCTAACTGCCATCGTCTGGTTAACAGGTGAACATTTTAATATCTATGGCATCATTTCCAATAACAAAAAATCATATAATGTAAGGCCGTAGAAGAAAAAAAAAGGAAAACAAAGCTCCTGACTAAAAATCAATGGGGAAAAATATAGCAGCCTCATAGGGATTATTGGCTCTTATACTCACATAAACTCACCAGGATTCATCTCACTGAAAATATACTTTCCTCCTTCAGCGTATAAATGAATGATAGACAGTCACATATGACTGAACAATTTTTTTTTCCATTTCATAAGAATAAGAAAGCTTCCTGATGTCTTTTGATTTCACTTGGACCAGAAGTATTAAAAACATTATACTTTCATAACAGCCAAAAGATGACACCTGAGAGGGTTGAAAGAATGGGACACTATTTCCTTCCAACAAGACTCTTGTGGTCAGAACAATAGAATTTAAGTAATGAGTTTTTGATGTGAAGCAGACATAAACGGATGTTGATAAAGATTGTAGGTTTAGCTTTTTATGAGGAGTCAACATTCCCTTAATTGTACAAATATCCCAGCCTTCAATATATATTCACTGGCAATTTCATAACACAAATATGAGTTATTCAAGTATCTTTATCAGTCATCATTTTTCTTTGCCTTGCTAGGCTTATCAACGCTGCAAGCTGTGCTGGATTCTGCTGCTGAAAAGAAATGGCAAGTGACTGCTATCAATGTGGGAAACATTAACAATGACAAGAAAGATGAGACCTACCGGTCGCTTTTTCAAGATCTGGAGTTAAAAAAGGAACGCCGTGTAATTCTGGACTGTGAACGGGATAAAGTTAATGACATTGTAGACCAGGTCTGCAACTTCTGTTTTCTAATGACACCAAATAAAGCATATGCATGCCATGTCAGCGTTTACAACGAGTGATTGGGTTAGGTGCTTGAACAGCAAGCAGTTTTTACTCTGCGGTTTATGTAGGATGCAGCCAAAGATCACCAATTAAATGATCTCTGCCTTCGGTCAGTAATAGCAGATGGTTGTTGATAATGCCGACACACCTTATTAATCATTAAGTACATTCAATGTTTTACACAATAAGGGTTGCTGCAAACTTTCATATTTTGAAATGCAAGTTTGAAATTTAATTCTGGTGAACTTTTTAGAGTTAAAGAAATGGACATGTAGAAAGTCAAAACAAGTCTCCATTCTAAGGAAAAAGTAAGGAATTCATGAATTGTTTACCGACGCCTGCGTTATTTCAAACATTAGAGTACATCATGTCTCACCAAGCCTATATTATTCTATAAATGGATCTATATCTCCAGAAAAAGCATATATTTGTTTCTACAGAATATAATTTTTTTTTTACTGGGTGGTCTGTGTCATTATCAAAAACATTAGTCTGTGAAATTTAAATATGTAGGAAAGACACAATCAGGTTGGGTTTAGTATTTGAGAAGTAAATGACATGCATCCATTTGGATTATTTAAAAGAGTAACACAGTAGCAAAGATAAGGGTGTTTTTATTTGTGTTTACCACCTCTCTGCAGTTTAAGACCTTTCAGATTAGAGCAATTATGCAGCGATATCCATTCTAAGGATAAAAACAAAATCTACCATGTTTCACAGATAGGTGAACTGACCAGGGATGGTGATGACACAATACTAACATCATGATGTAGTGAGTTTTCCTAGCTAACAAATGTGTGTGTGCATAAATGTGTGCATACACACATTTGGTGTTATTGATAGCCTACCATTGGTGAGGAGCCTTAATGATAATATAAAGTTAACACCTATTTTGTATGTTGTATATATAATATACTGTATTCTTACAGGAAAGCGAGTTATAGAAAATAAAAGGTTAAGAAAATGGTAGGGAAGAGAAAAATGTATTTACTGTTCATTAGGTGGAAGTGGATCATTATAAAGGTCTTCATCCTTGTCCTCTTACTATTACATAGAATACAGAGAAGAAGGAAGAGGTTTGGTCCTGCTGTGTCAGGGGTGACCTGTACATAGCAAACTGATGTTGTTCAAGGGTCAACTGTATGTAATGAACTAGTTGCAACTAGTTCCTTAGAATAATATAGGGCTGAAAGTAGCAGAGTAGAACATGATTTCTTGGTCCCTTTTGGCTTTGAAGAGAATTAGATTCATTAATTTATACAACACAAAATATTCTGCAAACATAAATGTTGGTAAAGTCCTAATTGATACTTAATAATATGGGCTCTACTGCATACAATGGGTCACTCATGAAATATTAAGTAACTGAGTAGAACTAACTTGCTATGAGAAAGAACTAAATGTTGGATGCCAGAGAGGTGAATAATTTCAGTAGAAAAATCTTGATTCCATCTCAGGAGATGATGTGAAGGTTGTTCTTAACCTGAAGGCCTCTTGTTCAAATATCAAACTCAAAAAGTCATTTGAATTTCATAAAAACTTATCATTAAAAGCAAATTTTAATAATGTTTGTTAGCCCTTGATTTAAAAAATTTATGTATCCATGACTTATCACTATGAATGCTGTTAAAAGTCTATATAAAAGTTCCTCTTTCCAAAACTGAAAGAGAGAAATTCCAAAGGAAATTGAGAACACAATAAATTGAGAAGTGATGTTCTGAAGCATGTAATCATGGTTTTGTAAATCATGTTCTGTAATCATGGTTTTGTAAATGTCCATAGTATAGCCATTAAAAATACAAAACATTTTGCACATATATGCTATAAGCCACTCTTCAATGTGTTAACAATTGCTTACAATGGATAGTCTATCATTCAACAAACATATATGAGGAAGTCCTTTTTTTCTAGTGTAAGGGATGAAGAGAAAGGCAAAGAAAAAAAAATTGTGGTGTCTGTACTTCATGAAGGCATTCTTCAGACAGGAAGAAAAATGACCACAAACAATACTGTAATATTGCAAATTAAATACAGTGTGGTCTAGGAAAATAGAGGGAAAAGTACCTGTCTTAATAGGGAAGGGATCATCTGTGAAGGGCTCCCAAGGCTGGCTTGGACTTATTATTTTATTTGTTCAATAAATATTCCATGAGTTTATAATGTTTACTGGGCAGGCAGTGGAGTGCATTTGAAAAAGCACTATTAAATAAAACAGGGAAAATGCTATTAAGGTGACCATTAATGATATATTTAAAGAAATTAATATATAATTATAATAATCAAATATACTATAAATGAAAAAGCAGGATGTTATGAGACAGAATTGCAGAAAAATAACTTAGATTGGGACATTCTTCAAGGATTAGAGTTTACTAAGCAAAAATGGCAATATGGTACCTTGTAAGGCAAGGAAACACTACTCATTCACTTAATGTTTACAAAAAAGCAGAGATAGGATGAAGTTCTTTATTTTCACAGTAGCTTAAAGGTTGTAATAAGTTAAACTGTATTAGAGTATGAGTATTTTATTTCCATTTGATAAAACTTCAGAGATACTGATTTTTAGTTATGATTAAGTGGAACATAGATTCAGCCATCAGAAAATATTTATAAAAGTGGAAACCTAATAAACACATGCATATGTAAAAATTTAAAAAAAAGAAAATATTTATAAATTAATGTACATCTTCTGTTTTTAGTGCAATACTAGTTGTTACTATTGAGAAGAGATATGACGGGCCAGGAGTGGTGGCTTACACTTGTATTCCTAGCACTCTGGGAGGCCAAGGCAGGTGGATTGCTTGAGCTCAGGAGACCAGCCTGAGCAAGAGTGTGATCCCGTCTCTACTAAAAATAGAAAAGAAATAGCCAGGCATGGTGACGGGCACCTGTAGGCCCAGCCACTTGGGAGGCAATAGAATCACTTAAGCCCAAGAGTTTGAGATTTTTTTTTTTTTTTTTTGGCCGGGGCTGGGTTTGAACCTGCCACCTCCAGCATATGGGACAGAGCCCTAATCTGTTGAGCCACAGGCACCACCAAGAGTTTGAGGTTGTTGTGAGTTATGACACCATGGCACCCTATGAAGGATGACAAAGTGAGACTCTGTCTCGAAAAAAAAAAAAAAAAAGATAAGATGGTTAGTATGGCCAACTAGCCCTACCATTTAATTTTAATTGTAGGGCTAGTGAATTTTCATATTCATCCTCTGTCTCCATGAACACTGAACTCAAGTAGAGACTACTGGTACCTCCATTTATAATATGTTTTCCTAGTTCCCAGAGGGAAGGCATGGATGATTCAGAAAGCAGAAAGGAGATTGAGCAGAGCCAACAGGTGTCAGTAGGAAATAGGAGGCACATAATCAATTAGGCTCAGCTTATGCTAATACATACAGTTTTCACTCCGAAGAACATCTTTTCTTCAAAGTTCAGAGGATTCAGTTTCTTTGAAAGGGGAAAAGGCAATTTAGTTGTGTTACATTAACAATCAGTTAGAAAATAATACAAGCTGAAGTTTCCTTCCCAACAGCTACCACTTCATATCAAAGTGGCATGAGGCAGAATCCTTTCCCAGATTTGTTCTTGATCTTTTTACCTCCTTGTGTAGCTTTGGAACACCAGTCCTTGTCTGGGAAGGGGGAAGGTCAAGGTAGTAGTGGTAACCTTTAGTCTTCTCCCATAAGGTAAAAATTGTGCCTGACAAGTTAAAAAATAAAGAATATGATAGTGGAGAGAGATCTCCAAGCAGAGGAAATGTAATCTGTTAAAGGAGGTGATGAGAAGCATTTTTGTGAGCACAAAACAAAGAAGGTCAGGGGACCTGAGTATAATGAATGGGAAAAAATGGGCCTGGAGAACTTGTAACATTTGGACTTGGTAACATATTAAGACTTTTGCTTACTATGCAAAAAGCAGAGAGAAGCCCCAAGAGCAATTTAATCAGGAAAGTAAGAATATGGTTTGAAATTTTGACATTTTATGCTTTCCCTTGATAGCACTTTTTATTAATGACAGAAATTATTACATTTTAACATCTATGTGCCAGGGCTACAACATGGTCTTTTTTGCCAACCATTGCTCTTTTCATAATTGATATAAATCAGTAAAATATCTAATTGATTCAATAAGCCAAAACTGTTGTGACCATTACGAGGATAATCACTTGTTCCATGATATGTTCAGCTCACCATTGATTTTTGACTTAAATCAGTGGAAGAAAAATTAACTTCTTTCATATTTTGCTGTCGATAGCTGTAAATAACGTTCATTTGAACTAAATTATAAACCTTCCTTATAATAGGAATTTTTTGTGTGTGTTATATACATAAGAATTCTTTTATATGTTTATTATTGGTAATATTCTTTTAAAATTCAGGTAGGACCATAAATTCTGAGTGTTTACCTTTGAATAGAGATACATGAATATAAGATCTCAGTTGTTACACAGTTTGAACTGTTTAATGTTTCATTAAAAAGACAAAAAGATAGCTTTTTCTGAAATAAATTTTTTTCTGACTTGTTTTGAATCAAACATTTTGATTTTATATTTTTTAAAATTTTGTGGCTTTTTTACTATTGACAAAATTGAGATAATTATTTTCATTTTTTTACCTGTTGAAAGATAATATTCATTAAGCATTAAAATGTATTATTATTTTTTATCAGAAAAATTTTCTCTGGAAATGATAATTATATTTTATCAACACTGACTCAAAAATGTAGATAAAATTTTATTTTTTCCTGAATCAGATCATAATACTAGTACTTTACATTTATATTTTTGCATTAATTAAATAATTTTTCTTTGTCTTGGACAGGTTATTACCATTGGAAAACATGTTAAAGGTTACCACTACATCATCGCAAATCTGGTATGTGAATTAATTGTTACTCACTCTTTTACTAGATATGTTTATGAATTTAAAAAATTAAGTTTGAATGACCAGCATTTATCAGTGATGTTTTTAAAGATACTGTTTGATTATATTTGATAAATTAAAAGTAACACTATTTTACTGAATGTATGTTTTAGAATTATTTCCTATTTTATATTTTCTAAACACTTTCCTGTTGACAAATAATATAAGAATTTGTAGGACAATATTGGACAGATTTCACAAGATGTCTTAGAAGGTACATTTTAAGAAAAGGAGAATTTTCACAAGTATTCGAAGTTTATTTGTCCAAATGTATTCCTAGTTCTCACTGTCACTATCTTTTATAAACTTTCCCAGAGTTCCATTCCTTAAAAAATTTTAGTATGTACAATATCTGAAATACATACACATTTGTGAAACGGTGTCTTGGTGCAGAATTAAACCTGGAAATATGCTATATTGACATATACATTATTTATTTCTGATTTCTGCTTGCTGTATAAATAACACAATGAAAATTGAATTCCTATAGCCAATCACTTTTTCATCACGATTCCTGTCAAAATAAGAGATACTGATATAATAGAGTGGAATTGTATTTTTGTCTCTTCAGTATCATTGGAGTCAATTTAGTATGTTCACTAGACATTTTTTTTTCAAAATAGTTTGGGCTTTTACTACTGCAAAGGTTTATGTTCTTCACATAAGTGTATTCGGACGTGATTGAGGACCACCCTTTCTTCCACACCCCCATCCCATACAACCACCGGAAGAAAAGATGAGGAAAAGAGGAGAAGAAGTACAAAGCTTATGCTAAATAGTATCATAAGACTTCAAGAGGTTTTAATGATAAACAAGTGTAGATTTATTTCACAATTTCTGTAGTATCAGATTGCTACATCGAAAATATTCTTTCCTGGAACTATTCTTTCCAGGAGTGACAGAAAGAGATAAAAATAAAAGAAACAAAATGCACAGCCTTATACCTGATAAATTTTGTTTTCATTAGAAGGTGGGATCAAGAACTTGGAATATTAAATTTTAAAGCTAAATGATATTAGGAGGAGTTGGTTGTTCAAGAAGAAATTTCTGTTTGCCAATGGAAAGGCTAATTACTACAGAAATTCCCCAGGACTTTCCCTTCAAGTGTATTAAGGACACCCTAAAGAACCCCCTGGGGGAAGCAAGAGTTAAACTAGATGAAGCTCTGCATTCAGTCCTTTCAGAGCCACATTATGTGCGGGAACAGCCAGTCCCCTGTGAGAATCGTGCCATTTGATGAACACACAGAGCCATTGAAAGCTGTGATCTTTAAAAACGGCCAGATGGAGAAGATTATATTGGAACACTGAGAAATAATGACAGAAGGTGGCTCATCAATTTGAGAGCTGATATCTGATGCTATAAAAAAGGAAAGAAGTGTCAGAATGACCAAAGTAAAAAGAAAAAAAAAAGCAAGTTCTTTTTGCTGCCATGCTTCTGGGGGAGAAACCTTCCTAATAGTCTATCTGAATTCAAGTTCTATTTTTCCTTTTCTGAATACTTGATTTTCCTCACAATATGGAACTTCCAGTGAATCAGTAAGTTAAAAAATCTGTATAATGTTGCAGTTTCTGAGAATTTAGAGAATGCTTGTAAATTTCACTGACTTTGAAAGTTGAAGAATATCACCCAAAGTGGAAGGGTTTCAATTTTCCGGACTCTTCATTGAGAATGCCCTTTGTCCCCTATGCCATGTCTACTGCGTGCTAGAGTGGGTGGTTATGGAAAAAAAAAAACCCTTAGATAATATTGTTGATTAATTTACTCAGGAATTATGGAAAGCTTGATAAGTCTCCTGAAACACAGGCTGTGATTAAGTCCTGCCAACAGTATTTAAAAGGATAACCTGCATATAAAGTGATGACAAAGTGTTCCTAAAGGGATCCATTTCTTATTTCTTCAAAGTTATTACTCTCATAGATTTAACTCTTTAAAATGTTCCTGCTGATGATTTTACATGTTTATATGTTAAAATTTTATATTTTTGTAGACTAGTCATGCAGAATTTTAGAATGCTGCACATAAATCTCTAGGAGTAGTAGTGTCGACTTTAATTTGATAAGTTGTATTGTTAACAGCCTCTCCACTTTGATTGCTTCTTGCTCTCTCTCTCTCTTTTTTTTCCCCTTCTTCTCATTTTTCTTTTATAAATGGAAACATTTCAGAGAAGAGTGACTAAACCTTAGGAAAATGCGTATCCTTACTGAAGCCAACCTAAAACCTTATTTAAGATTTCAGTTGAAGGTGTTGTTTGTAATAAAATTTCAGTAAAATGAGAGTAAAAAGTTACATAAAATCTTAAGGAACCAGAAAATAGGCAAGGAAACATTAGCAGATGCAGAGTCAACAAATGTTTTTCCGGGGAACAGAGCAGATGAAGCCTGAGTCCGTGACACAGTAAAGAGGATGAAAGTAATACTAGAGTTACCTGCAGAGAGCGACTCAGGCAGGGGGCGAGCCTGTGAGAGTCAGTCCTGGGGGGCCTGGAAACCACAGAGAGCCCCGCTGATGTGTGCAGCTAAAAGCAGGAGTCTCTTACTGGTTCTGGAGAAGCAGAGCCTGACACGGGTGTTCATGCACACGTCATAGAGTGTTAGGAGCAACCTGCAAGGGAGTGAGGGAAGCAGGAGAGAAGGAATAACAGGCTGGGGAAGAATTGGTTTCCAGGGAGAGCTGGTTTCAGTCTGATCCCCTGGGTGTTCTGTTACATAAACTGTATCTTACTCTTTCAGCCTGAGGCAAGGCAGAGAGGTTTTGTGCCTAGATAGGAGTTAGTCTTTGTCATCGACCAGGGGTTGTGGGCAGGTGGCTCTCATTTTCCAGGGGAAAGGTTATGAATATGAGACATGGGCCAAACGAGAGGGAGGGGGGAGGGGACAGGAGATAGGAAAGTCAGCAGCACCTGTAAAGGGATCCTGGGAAACCTGGGTAGTCACTAACAGTGCCTGGTACCAGGGACTTCCTTCAAAGGCAAACCAGGTAATGATAAGCCCTGGTCCCTAATTATCCACTTCCTCTCTTGATAATACTTCTTTTTTAGAAAATATGAAATAGAGAAGTTCCCACAACTCAGGGAATTGAGCTAAAAATAGGGCAACTAAGAGGAAGTCTCCATCTGGTATTCTGAACTTCACTTCCTCCATCCACCATTCTATTCCTAGAATTTAGCCAAAGTTATCTAGTTATGTAGGAGAATGGAGATTCTGAAGAAACTGAATAGCCCAGAGAAAAGAACTCTCTATAGGGACAAAGCACATGCTCGTCACCGCACCTAACCATCTCCTTTGCAGGGTTGTACTTGCTAATCAACCTTATCTGTGCACATAGAAATTCCAGCAAACATTTTGGTATCTTAAACCAAGCTAAGTTAAGCATAACTTGGCATTTGAAAAAAGTCTTTGCTATGAAGGATGCAAAGCAAACAATTAACAAATAGGGCAGGGAACATGAGGAAGGAGTTTAAAATACATTTACAGAGAAATCAGGGAAAATACTTTGTTCATAAGCAAGACAAAATGATACTATAAAAAGAAAAATTAGGGAATAAGAAAGAACACTGTTTTGTTTCCTACACTGACAAGTTAAATGAATTTGAAGATAGCTGAGAAAATCTTCCAGATGATATAGCAAAATGACAAAGCAATACAAAAGAAGGAAAAATAAAACCTGTATGGGATGCGTGCATTTATTCTAAGAGTTATGAAACCTTAATAAACAACATTCTAGAAAGAAAAAAGAGTGAAAATAAGGGAAGGAAAATGTTAAAAGAAATTTGAAAAAGATTCTAGTACTGAATGACAAATGTGCCCATGGAGTGCAGACAATAAGAAAAGAAAAAAAAAATTTAGTGAATACATCATCGTGGGATTTCAGAAATAAACAGGAGATTTTGAAAGTTTCTGACAGGTGGCTGGAAATGGGAAGCAGATCACACATAAAAAGATTTGGTAATAACCTTTTATTAAAATAAAAACAATAGCAACTGGGTGGCGCCTGTGGCTCAAAGCAGAAGGGTGCCAACCCCATATGCCGGAGGTGGCAGGTTCAAACCCAGCCCCGGCCAAAAACTAAAAAAAAAAAAAAAAATAGCAACTAAAAGTCAACATGCCTTCAGATTATGTTCAGACATGCAATGTCTCCACAAATTTACCTCCATTTCCATTGTGTCTCAGGAAACTGTCAGGGAGACAGTAGCAGAAGAAAGTAAATCAAAAGTAGAAAGTAAATAAAAAAATAGAAACAGGACCAATGAAACAGGGTATTTCACTGAGAGAAGTCAGTGGTGTGTGAGCACACCAGAGCAACAGCTGGGGAGTGGGTGGAGCGGGAGCCAATTCAGACTGCAGCATGAAGAAGGGGCCCCTGAGAAATAAATAGTCCAGAAGAAAATTCAAATGGAATACTTCATACGTATGAGTATTTTATTTTTAAAACAGCTTTACTCATAGGCAAGGAAGTATTCATGGAGGAACAGGAAAAAAATAAAGCTTAAGCATACAGACATCTTTAATAATAAAAAAATGAGGCATATATGAACTATTTCAAATATGAAATTGGTGTTCAAGAAAGAAAATGCAATCTTAGTGCAATTTGGCTTTGCTGTGAATAACAGAGCCACGAATGTTTGAACAGAGAAATTGACTGACGTGGCGAGGAGACAAATCGTGGTCAGTTGATGACGGCAAGTCGTCTGGCATAGACAAAAACTCAGTGGAGATATCTAGAATTGATAAGAAAGAGCAATAAAAGTGTGTCATGTGTAACTTCAGAAGTAAATTCATAAAAAATGAAAATATTGAAATTGAGTGCCTCAAAGTAGCCTTAAATAGACTAGGTGGGCTGGAACACAGAATCTGTGAGTTTTGTTACTTACCTTTTACACTATTTACGTTATGTTGATAAAAAGAAAAACCAAAATTTTGAGCTCATAAAAACTGACATTATTTTTAATATCAAGAACAATGAAAAGATTCTCTTATATTTAGGATGTGGAGATTTATATTTAATTCAGGATGGTTTTCACATTCATGTACAATAATAAACAATTTAAGAGTAACATGAAATGAGATAATATTTGTAATACATTGAAACTGTCATTTTATCTTTGACAGAATATAATATATAACATTCACATCAGCCCAATTATGAAATCAATGTAAATACCACTTGATAATTTAGTAATGATTGCATTCATTTCAATATGGCATGAGAAACTGATTTTTAAAAAATTTAAAAATACATACAATTAGTCCATACAATTAGTTTTAGGCTTAATGTGAAACTGTTTAATTGTTCTCAAATAATGCCTGGCTGTTTAGTACCTTCTGTCCTCATATGGAAGACATTATATCATTTGAGTGAATGATCAATGTAAACAGACTAATTTGCTCACAAGGTTGCATAGCTCTTGGAGGTGTTGCTCTATGGTAGAATTAATAAATAAAACTCAGTCCTATCTATGGAGTGTATCACAGTAAAATGAAGAAATATTATGTAAGTAGAATCATGAGTGTTTTGTGAGATGATCAATGAATGAATATGTATTAATTGAGAGCCCAGGATGGCACCAACATGGCGCGAGGTGCTGGTGAAAAGCATTGGTTGCTAAATACATGAAACATTTCCAAACATTTCCTGTAGGCTTTTTATTTCTCATATGTCCTGTAAAATATATAGAACCATAATGCATGGAGTCCTTTGGTAAATGTTAAGCAGCATTCGGTTCCCAAATAAAAAGCGTGACATAAATGTGTTCTGTGTCTAGGGATTTACCGATGGAGACCTGCTAAAAATTCAGTTTGGAGGTGCAAACGTCTCCGGATTCCAGATCGTGGACTACGATGATTCCTTGGTATCTAAATTTATAGAAAGATGGTCAACATTGGAAGAAAAAGAATACCCTGGAGCACACACCACGACCATTAAGGTTTCCTTTTGTTCTAGCTTTTTTTCTTTCTTCTTTCTTGAGGGGAAAGAGGGGTCTTGGGAAGGAAGAGAAAATAACAAAGGGAGTGAAGAAAACAGTTCAAAGTATGGTGGATGCGTTGATGGCTAAATACCTTTTTCACATTTTAATTCAGGAAGACACTAGTCGAGCTTTACATCTGTTACTCTTTGTTACACCTGTGATAATTTACAACAAATAGATACATTTATTTATCCATTCGGCAATTCTATCGAGAGCATGCTGAGCCAGACACTTTGGTGGTGAATAGAAAGACAGGGTCCTGTGCCTGCTCACGGTTTAGTGGGGGAAGAGCAGTGAGCATTGACGGAAGATCCCGGGAAGTAAAGGAGCAACAGAGCTGAGAAACACGGTGGGCAAGACCGCTGTAAATGGGGAGCTCCGAGGGGAAATTTTTAGCTCAGACCTGAACAGTAAGGGACAATCTGACTGCTGCTTCGAACATTAGGTATGCAAATGAATTAAAGAACAGTAGATTTCAATTTATTCCTAATCTTCACAAAACTTACTTGTAGATGGTTGAGGGACTCGGGGACACTTTAAAAAGAAGATAACTATTTCAACTTTCTTTAATAATTGAGAAAATGGTTTATGCAATCAAACAAAGAAGGCTTGAATGTTAACTGCAGTGCAGTGCTCAGACGTAACATTGCCCAGACACATCTTTGTTCTTCATGGATCTGAACAAACCAAAGTCTTCACTCGTTTATTTGATGTAGTTTACTGCGTGTCTGCACATCTAGAAGTACTTCCAAATGGCAACTGTTTCTGCTGTTGGCGGGAAGTTTTATTTTTTCTCCTGTTGGTAACCTTACTGAGCAGATCTGGAATTAAAACCTGGCCAAAAGTGGATTGAGGAGTGAGTGGGCTGAAGATGAGGCAATGTTCATATTAATTATCCAACTAGAGATTTGTGAAAATTAAGCACAAACCTTGAAAGAATTCTCCAGCGTACGATGATTTTGTTGGCTTGTGTACTACAAAGTAAAGTGCGTGCCTTCCAGCGGGGGTAGTGCGTTTTCAGTGCTCCCACAGCCCTGGATGCTTAGATATTGTAAAGTGGGTGTTTGACCATAAATTTTTCTCTGGCTCTGAGTCTGGTTCTAGATAAGGATTAGAAAGTTAGACGTTCTCTACTTTCTGTGTGTAAACAGATCTTTATTTTTAAGTCAATTTTAGAAAGTATCAATAGCATGTCGAAGACTAAGCCCTTGTCATTTTTTTTTTTTTTTACTTAGGTGACTTCCTATTTGGTGACATTGATCCAGATCCAGCATTTATTCTGTTTGTAACATGGTCTTATGTGCCTGCCCTCATGTACCCAGGCTTCTGAGGAGGCAAATGAGTACCCCCATGCTCAGTTTGTGTCAGAGTCTCTGTCTGTGCCCAGTAGAGGCCCAACTGCTGGTCCCATTCTGTGGGTGTTGAGGCCCTGTCCATTCGGAGAAGGTGTCCGTATGTTCTCTGATGACAGCATATATTCATCTTCAAGTGGAACCAGAATGCTCCTTTTCTTTTTTTATTTTTATTTTTGTAGTGACAGAGTCTCACTTTATCACCCCCGGTAGAGTGCTGTGGCGTCACACAGCTCACAGCAACCTCCATTTTCTGGGCTTAGATGATTCTCTTGCCTCAGCCTCCCGAGTAGCTGGAACTACAGGCGCCCGCCACAACACCCGGGTATTTTTCCGTTTTGCAGTTCAGCTGAGGCCGGGTTTGAACCCACCACCTTCGGTATATGGGGCCGGCACTCTACTCGATGAGCCACAGGTGCCACCCACCAGCATGCTCCTTTTGAACATTCTGTTAGTCTCGACATTGCTCCCCACTGCTGCCCTCTGTGAGAAGGATGAAAACAAAATGAAACTATGTTTTTCTCCTAGAAGTCATGGTATTATTGAAATCCATGTGTCTTGCATCAAAATGTAAGGTGTATTGGGGGTGTGAGAGATTTTTGGCAATGCACTGGTAAAGTTGTTGCCAGATGTCACTCAGCTGGGGACTGCCTTTCTTACTCCTCTTGCTGCACCATTTCCCCTCCTAAGAATCTCCTTTTTTTATTGCCAATTTTCAGAGAGATCATTCTGGTCCTTCATTGAGGAACATTGCAAAGACATAGGGTTAGAGTAACAGCTTGACTCTGGGTCCAGTGTTCCTGTCTGTGCAATGCAGCAACAGCTGTTAATTCCCAGGTTGCTGCGAAGATTAACTAACATTTACAAAGAGCACAGCTTTGGAAACATAGATGCCCAGAAAGGCTAATTTCTTTTTCCAACCCTTTCCTAAAATGAGAAAATTTCATCCAATTTCAAAAATCTATTCCAACTATAACAGTTTATAAGCCCCCTACTTCCACCCTAGAGGCATATATTATGAGATCCTTGAAGCTTGATAAAAATTACTGAAAATCTGTTGGGAAAATACATCCAGGTGGGAATTCATTCAATCCAACATGGTTTGCTCATGTACTGAAGGGCCCGAAACTGAATATAAAATGAGAAATGAAAAATGGATGAGATCCTAGTCTAATGGAGGAGAGAAATATACCAATACTCAGTGTAATAGAGAATGACGCGTGTAAAAATGTGCCAGTTCCCTGCATATGACTGGGAGATTGTGCCGAGCGGAGGCGAGGAAGGCTTTCTGCAGGAGAGATGCCTAAGCAAAAGGCCTTGCACGTGGTTGAGGAGGAAGGCAGGCAGGGAAGGCTGAAGGAGCAAAACGGACTGGGATTCAACTCAATGCAATGACATTACAAAACTCAGGGATTTATACATTTATTGCTTCTGCAAGAAATTAAATATTTGGCACCAGTGAGAGGTTATGTTGTAGTAATTGTAAGAGGTAAGATTATTCAACATCAATTTTGCTTTCAGAGGCAAAAAAAAGGAGGAAAAACTAAGCATGGTATAGGGGACTGCTTATGTGCGAAGCCATCTCTACATATAAACAAGGAGCACATTCTCACTACATGATCTGCTTAAGGACAGGAAGCAACATTATCTCTCATGGGCTTACTTCTAGTGAGGTTCTTTCCTTTGATGTCTTATGGGTCATTGACTGGGTCAGGTGCATTGCCTGAGAATTTAAAGTCACATTTACTACTCTATAGTAAAGACTAATGCTTATAGGCATAAAAGCCTGTGACAGTACATCTCTTTACATCAATTTCTTTCCATGGGTGTGCTTTGAAAATTATATAAATTGTATCAAGTTATTGGAATAATAAATAAATTATTGCTGTCAAGGGTGTGCAACCTACAATCCAGGGGCCACATGAATATTATTTGGAGGTCCGTTTTGCTTCCCTGTGGTGTTAGATATTGTGAAAAATAGGTACAGACACTTTTTTTGCTCATCAGCTTTCATTAGTGTGTGTATATTTAATTTTCAGCCCAAGACAACTTTTATTTTTCTAATGTGTATTGGAAACAAAAAAGTTTGGATCCCCTGGGAGATCTTCCGTGAAGGTTAAAACAGCTTCCACAGTTTTGTGAAAATGAATTTTAATCAATAAACACAAGGAAAACCTTTAAGTTTTGATGTTTAAAACATTTAAATAACAACCAAGCATAAATTGTAATGTTCAAATCTCTTCATTATACAAACAAATAATCCTAGAGTCATGGCATTGAGATTTTAAATCTAATCATTTTCCACTAATTTGGTAATTTCATTTATTAGTTGATGTATCCATTTGACATATATTTACTGAGTTTTTTCTCTGGCTGGCGCTATTCTATGTGGCAGAGAAAAGACTTAGACACCAACATTTAACTTTATATCATTGATGGAAACTGTCCCATGGCCAACTCAAATCTACCTATTCAAAACTGAGCTTTGGTTTCCTACTCCCTCCCCTCCTCAGCAGACTTCCTTGTGCAGTCGGTGGCAACTACATTTTTAAGTTATTTCTCAGATCAGAAGCCAGAAAAAGTCTCTACTTCCTCCTTCCCTTGTAACCCACATTCAGTCTATCAGAAATTCCTGTGAGTTCTGCCTCACTTCTCACCACCTTCTGTGCAAGCACCCCAAATTCAACCACCATCGACTCCATGTCAAGATTCATGCAATAGTCACTTAAATAAGTTTCCTTTCCTCCACCCTTGACCCTACTGTCTTCCATCTCTGTAGATGGAAGTCCTTTTTTTTTTTTTTTTTGTAGACAGTCTCACTTTATCGCCCTCGGTAGAGTGCCGTGGCATCACACAGCTCACAGCAACCTCTGAACTCCTGGGTTTAGATGATTCTCTTGCCTCAGCCTCCCAAGTAGCTGGGACTACAGGTTCCTCCCACAATGCCGGGCTATTTTTTTGTTGCAGTTTGGCTGGGACCAGGTTTGGACATGCCACCCTCAGTATATGGGGCCGGCACCCTACTCAATGAGCCACAGGCGCCGCCCTCTGTGGTCCTTTCAAAACTTAAATTAGCCTGTGTTGTGGCTCTGCTCACACCCTTCAATGTCTCTCTGTTTTGCTTGGGGTAAAAGCCAAAGTCATCCTGTTGGCCTACAATGCCCCATGTGTCACTCAGTTACTCGAGGCCTCAGCCTCTGGGCACTCTCCCACCTGACACTCTGCTTCAGCCGCAGTGATCCCCTGGCTTTCCCTAACCACCCTTGGCAACTTCTACTTTAGGCCTTCGCACCGGCTATCTGGTCTTCTGGACTGTTCTCCCTTTAGGTGCCTGCATGGCTAGGCCTCACGCACGCCCCAGATCGCTGTTCAATGCTGCCTTCTGAAGGAAGACAGAAATAGCCTGTTTCAAACTGCAGTTTCTCCGTCATCATCCATGTCCAGATCCCATTTCTCATTATTATTTTCTGAAGTCCTATATTTATAATTCATTCATTCATTGCATTGTTAACTGTCTTTCTCCTGCTTGAAAGCAAGTGACTTTTTTTTTTTTTTAATTGTTGGGGATTCATTGAGGGTACAAGGGATTCATTGCATTTGTTAGGTAAAGTCCCTCTTACAATCGTGTTTTGTCCCCAAAAGGTGTGGCACACCCCAAGACCCCATCCCCCTCGCTCCTTCCCTCTCTCTGCTCTTCCTTTCCCCACCCCTCCCTCATTTTTTGATTATATTTTCACTAATAAATCCTAAGCTCCTAGAACAAAGCTGAGAACCTAGGAATTATTTTATAGAGGCTTTCTGAATAGACAAACAGAGGGAAGCAAAGATGCTGTGTCCTACTGAGAAGTGGAGACTGGTTCTGGAAGTAAGAAAACGCTTCATGGAGGAAGTAATGTGTGACTGGCAACTTGAAGAAGAGGAAGCAATCAGGAGAAAACCTAGGAACATTGGCTCCGGATAAAGAAAATAAGGAAGGAATGGAAGGAAACCATAAATATTCCTTAAGGCTAGAGTCTGAACAAAAGAATTTCGAGGGAATGTTGGAAGGAAACCATAAATATTCCTTAAGGCTAGAGTCTGAACAAATGGAAGGAAACCATAAATATTCCTTAAGGCTAGAGTCTGAACAAAAGAATTTCGAGGGAATGTTGAGAGATCATACTTAAGAAATGTGGAGGATCCAGATCCTGTGTGCCCTGATGACACACCGAGATTGTGTCTAATTCTGGGAGCAACAGAGAACCGTGCAGGAGAGCTGGTTATGGTTTTGGTACAGGAAGATTAGTGTGGCTGCCCTGGTGACAATACATTGCAGGGAGCACTATGGAGGCCGGGGAGCTGATGGAAGATATTATGTCTGGATTATGGTTGCAGCCCGAGGATGGCGAGAAATAGATTTGTTATATCAGCCGTTTCTCTTAATTTCTTTATTAATGAAATAATAATTGCAAAATCATCATCCCTATATATTATACTGACATATTTTCGGTTTTGAGATTGTGGATTAAAAATCAGACTCTGAAAGGTACTCTGCCTCATTTATTTATTTATTTATTTTATTTCGGATTAATCTGCCGGTACAGATGTTTAGGTCACACTGTTTTTGATTCTAAGGCAGAGTTGAAGCTCTAGTTGAGCCCTTCCCCCAGGGATCCCCGGCCACCCTTGCATTGTGCACACTAGGCAAGTTCCCGCCAGTCGCCCTCCCTCCTCCAATTTGCCTCATTGCCTCATTTATATCTTATAGTCTTAAATCTAAAAATGGTTTGCATAATCAGTGCACAAAATAGATTCGTGTAGAAATGAAGAGTAATGAATATCATTTGATATTTTAAATGGTAAAATATCAAATTATCAAAAGAAAAAATATGAAACTGCCATGATTAAGAAACTTTATTTAAAATTCTGCTGCGACATTTGCTGTGTTCTTTCGTTGAGCCATGCTGGAGAAGTAGTGCTGTTTTATGTGATGAAATGCCAAAGTGACAGGAGTAGTCCCATTTGACCCACAATCATAATCATACCTCGATTAACTGGGGAAAATTAAAGTAGGCATTTTGCCTTCCTTAAAAACAATTTCCAAAAGAGGAAGAGAAAAAGATGACCACTATCTCAAAAATAATTTACAAATGTTTCCGCTTTTAAACAGATTTTTAGTATTTTCAGTATCTCCCACAACTCAGATGATACAACTGTCCATTCTACCTTGTCACTCAATAACCTTAGTTTGCCTTTTGTGTCTTTGATGTCCTGTTGGTGTTAATGAATTCAGCAACAATTCATGACTGAAACTTACATAGCACTATCATGATGGCTTTCCCACAAGAATCTCATTTTCCACTGGAAAGGATTTAACACAGAGAATCAAACTTTCTTAATTGCTGTCCTAAGAGACTTAGTAGGCCTTCCAAAAATAGCATCATCTTTTTTTTTCAGGCTAGTAATTAGCTTCATGCATTAAATAGTACCCTGGTGGCCTAATAGAATTAATTCTATTGCTTCGGTGTTTTAACTGACAAAACTATAGGTGGCGGGTTGGCATTTACTATTCCTAATAGTAAAACATGTTACTGGGCGGTGCCTGTGGCTCCAAGGAGTAGGGCGCCAGTCCCATGTACAGGAGGTAGTGAGTTCAAACTGGGACCAGGCCAAAAACTAAAAAAAAAAGAAAAAAAAAGTTATCTACCACACCTAGAAGCTTGATATGTTTGTTTCCTTATATTTTAAAGTTAAAAAAATTGTGCATATGACTGAAATAAATCCATACATTTCAAAAATTGACATTGTGAAAAATACGTATTTTTCAAAAATTAACTGAAAAAGTATATGTATATTATACCATGAAAAATAAAAATATATTGTTGGTATTTGTAATTATACTGTAGGATATCTGAACTCATAACTCATTTCCACATTTCTTTATCTGTAGACGGAATATGTGTGGTTGAGCTCTAAGATTTCTCTCAAATCTCTGTTACTATGATTATGTGAAGTGTTAACTTAGGCACTCAATAAAACATGCATTAACATTTATAACTTTTGCTGAATCTTTGACACTTCAAGTGGTTCCTTCATCTCTCTAAGACCATAGTAACTTGCAGGAAGATTTGATCTCCAGGTGCTGGACCTGAATCCTAAATTACCTTTTACAATATATGCTTCATTTTTCATGGATTATAGAATACAGAAAGTTTTGCCTATTACACTATTTCTAAGAAAGGGGGAGAGTTAGGGAAAGGCATTTTATGCAAAAAAACAAAATAAAAGCTCTTCCTCTAAGTAAGTCTTTATTGATGGATCAATCAAAACTGGACAGGGTTTCAAATTAAATGCCTTGATTTAAGTGTAATTTTTCTATCTTGAAGAATATAACCCATTCTGTCTAAAAATTTAAATTTTTAAGTAATCTAAAATTTCTATATGTGATGGTCTTGGACCTTACGTAAGATTTTCAATCAAAACCAATTGCCAGCGTAGGTAATTTAGGTAAAGATACATTGTTTTTAATGTATTCCTTTTACAGGAAGACTTTTTCCTTACGGTAGATTAAAATTATTTTTATAATTCATAGAGAATAATAAGAAATGTTAATTTTGGTTTCTTGCCAATGCAGTTCCCTTTTTACCCTTGGAAAATGTGATACAGCTTGTGTGCTTGCCAAAGAAGTTGAGTTTTTATGAAGATTTTATGCCTTTATTCAGTGAAATTTCAAAGGGCACATGTTCACAATGCCCTGCAGTCAATTAAAGATGACCTTATCACAGACAGCTTTTTTCCAGAAGGTGGACTGGAGTTGAATTTGAAATTAAGACAAGTGACTCTTTTTAAGTTTGTAAAGTCTTTGGCCATATTGTTCTTTTTCCAGTGGTGTTATTTGATTTCTGAGTCCTTTCTGGAAATTTATTATTATTATTATTTCAAAGTTTTACTAGATATAGATATTTTTGTTACATGGTTTGCTTCTATAATGCTGAGTTATGGTTATAGGTGTACGCATCGCCCAGACAGTGCTCCCTGTATCTGTTAGGTAGGTTTTCACCGTCCCCTCCTACCCCAGGGTCCCCCTTGTTGTTCTCTGTTAAGTTTACTTCCTTCTGTGCCGACATGTGCTCATTGGATAGTTGCAATTTATTAGTGAGTACATGTGGTGTTTGTTTTCCCATTCTTTAGATACTTCCTTTAGGATAATGGTCTTCAGTTTCATCTAAATTATTGCAAAAGGCATTATGTCATCCTCCTTCATAAATGAATAGTACTCATGGTGTACATACACCACATTTTGTTAGTCCACTCCCGAATTGATGGGCACTTGGGTTGATTCCACATCTTTGATATTATGAATCGTTCTGCAATAAACATTTGAGTGCAGGTGTCTTATTTGATAAAATGACTTATTTTCTTTGGATTAATATCCAGTAGGGGGATTTCTAGATCAAATGGTAGGTTGACTTTTAATTCTTTCAGCAATCTCCATACTATTTTTCATAGAAGTTGTACTAATTTTCAGCCCCACCAACAGTGTATAAGTATTTCCTATCTCTTTGAATCTACACCAACAGCTATCGTTTTGGACTTTTTAATAAAGGCTGTTCTGATTGGGAGAAGGTGATATCGCATTGTGGTTTTTATTTACATTTTCCTAATGATTAGCAATGTTGAGCTTTCTTCTCCATATGTTTATTGGCCATTTTTCTATTTTCCTTAGAAAGCTTCTGTTATGTCTTTTTTCTCACTTTCTAATGAGAATGGAATTTTAACCTGCTGATTTGCTTGACTTCCTTGTCTTTCTGGTTATTAGCCATTTATCAGATATATAGGCTAGGAATATTTTCTCCCATATTGTAAGTTGTCCCTTTGCTCCTTTAATTATTTCCTTTGGCAGTTCAGAAGCTTAAATTTGGTCAAGTCCCATTTATTTATTTTTGTTGCTACTGTTGAGGAAGAAGAAATAAATCTTATACTCCCTGGTAGTCCTGAAAGTGCAGCAGACAGCTGCAGAACTCAGCCTCCAAAGATAAGAAAGAACTTGAAGAGATATGCTAAATAGGAAAAGCCTTCAAAGAGACTATGTAACAAATAATATCATGGTAGTTTCCTGAAAAATATAATCATTAACTTTTTATGACTTTTTTTTGCAGCTAAGTAAAAATTTCTCATGACCTAACATATGTAATCATAACTCTATATATGTCTTGCTGAAATAGTATGAAAGAGCTTAGTGGGAACAACATGGGGCGGGGTGGAGGGTGAGAGGTGGCTCAGTGCTTAACCACTTATGACCTGCTGAGTTCCCAGCCAGCTAATAAAATTCCTCCCCCTACAATCTTTAGTGAGAGTCTCTTGGTTTTGATTTGATGGTCCTGCAACACTGTGATTACCATTGGGGTCTTCTTCATAAACTCTTTGCCTAGAAGGGTTTTTGCAACATTTTCTTCCTGAATTCCAATGGTTTTATGCCTTGCATTTAGGTCCTTTATCCATTTTCAGTCAATTTTTGTAAGTGATGATAGATATGGATCTTGTTTCATTCTTCCACAGATGGCTATCCAGTTTTCCTTTTCAAAGAAGGGTTTTTTTTTAAATTTTTCTAATAGGCTTACTTATTTTTTCCTAGAGCTCATCATTTTTGAACTTATTGATAATTATTCTATGAAATAAAAATCTAAGAATTAACACCGTATTAGATTCTCTAGAGAAATAATATTCAATATGTAATCATTTAACTAAATAATTAATGTGTTCATAGAAGTATGTAAAATGTTTATAAGACCATACAAATTTTAACATTTCAAACTATGATACACAGACATTATTTTATGGAAAATAATTGGTGTCAAAAAAACTTCAAAAATGTTAATTAGTTTGGGCAGTGCTGATTAAACAAAATTAAACTGGAATTGTTATTGCAGAATTTCTCAGGGACTACAATATGTCAATGTGACAATCATTTTCTGTACTTATTGGATCACAGAATTTGGTTATTGTGGAGTGAGATAGTAGTTTTGAAAACATTATATTAATAATTTTTAATAAATATATTCATAGATAACATTGATCTTTCTTTAGTGTATTAATGAAACAAACTAATTTTACACCAAGAAAGAAAGTAATAAAAGAAAAATGGAAAGCAAATCTGGTGGTAAATAATTTATATTTTAGCATATTTTAAAATTCACCAAGCTTATCATCTACTATACATCTGCTTATTTGATTCAGTACTTGCCAAATAAAGTGACCAACTATCCTAGTGTGTCTGGACAGAGGAGTTTCCTGGGACTCAAAACTTACCATTGAAAAACTAGGGCAACCTCCAGCAAACTAGAGCCCCTAGTCACCCTCATTACGATCTGGATTCCGATTCCAATTTGTTTACAAATTTTGTGAAGCACTCCCACTCCCCCCACCAACAGAGTAAAATAAAAGTCTATAACTTGAAATTGTCGCCTATAAGATTGGAATAAAAATATTCTGGCATAGGACAATGTGAGGGTGTTCAGCATGCCTCCTGGGTGAAGGGCTCAACTATAACTTAAACTTTACTTTAGATTTAAAAATGATGTAACCTAAACATTTGTACCTTCATATTAATTGCTAATAAAAAAGTAAAAGAAATATTGTGGCCAAGGGTTTTTTTTTAAAGGATTTACTAAAATTCTGTCCAGCTTATGTGTGTCCCACAGAGAATTAAGTAAGCATAGATTCTTTTTTCTTTCTTACCTTCTTTGTCAGCATAGACAGGAGAGGCATTGCCCTCCATGTTTCCCTGAGGAACCTCAAATGCTAATACTTCAGTAATTTGCCCAAGGCAACAGAACAGTCATTGGTAGAACTAGGCTTGAGGTCTGCCTTCCAATGCTAAATGCCATGCTTTCTAAACTGAACTCAAATAAATTCAAATATCGGAAAAAAATCTGGCAAGTGGCTATTCATAGGAAACTCTTTAACATTTTCATAGTACCTAAAATTTAGTAGTTCTTTGAATATTTTTTTCTAATTTTATTACAATGGGATAGCATGTTTAGAAAAGGGTGCTACCATTATGATAATCTGTAAAATTTTATATCCCAGTTGGTTTATCCTCTTTCATATTTATTAAAAATTAAGGAGGTAAGCATAGAATTTCTTTTCATTCCAACCTTTTCCTGTCAGAAGACTGTTTTCTGGTATCAGTGATTACAGTAATATATTATTGAATGCTTTTTCTGATGACTATTGAACATGAAAAACATGTTTAAAATGTGTATTTTGTTTTGCTTTTGAAAAGTAAGTCTCAATAACCATACATTTAAAATGAAATTAAAAGCACATTTGGAAAATGGGCCTTACAAGGATTTCCCAGATTTCTTCTTCATGTGTGGGTATGATGTGATTGTGACACGGCACTGCAAAGCAGAATGGTCCTCACTGAAATGTAAATTTCCAACTCAGCTGAGGGAGGTCACAGAACATAAACACTGGAGCAAAGATGCAGCTTTTATTTTCAAAGAGGAAGATAGTTACATTGCCATCATGTTCCCTTCACATTAATTTACATCTAGTTAAAATGAACAGAAGAATAAAACTGAAATATTTAACTATCCAATCAAAAATGTGAACATATTTGCTTAGAAAAATAAATGAGCCATATATGGAGAATATAAACAAAAAGCAACTCTGGAAGCAGAAGCATTTCTCTCAGCCCAGAAATGTGTTTCTATGATTGTGACTTTTAATTCAAAATGGTAAAAGGCTTAGCACTTCATTAGATTTGAGAATTCAGGGGTAGAGGGGTGGTATGGGGTGGGGTGGGGAGGGCAGGTTGAAAGGATATTATTTCAGGCCAGCATGGTAGCTCATGCTATGATCTTAGCACTCTGGGAGGTCTGAGGCAGGAAGATTGCTTGAGCTCAGGAGTTTGAGACCAGACTGAGCAAGAGTGAGACCCATTTCTACTAAAAATAGAAAAATTAACAGGGTATTATGGTATTATGGTTGGTGCCTATAGTCCCAGGTACTCAGAAGGCTGAGGCAAGAGAAACTCCTGAGTACAAAAGAGTTTGAGGTTGTTGTGAGCTATGGTGATACTGTGGCACTCTACCAGGGCAACAGAATGAGACTCTGTCTCCAAAAAAGAAAAAAAAAAGAAATGACTTTTTAAAAATTATTATTCCCATTCTCTGAATCATATTTGCTATATGCAGCTTGAATCTAAATGCCTTAGGTTCATTCAACCCTATTCTATTTTTAAATGTAATTAGCCAACATGTATAGACCTCTAAAGGAGCTAGTAGAAGGCTTTATAGATTTCTCCTAGTAATGTGAGCTGGTTGATTCAAAGGGAATTTTGGCTTTTGGCTATTTTAATTTCTCAAGTGATCTGCATTTTTTGGGGGGGGGAACAGAGTCTTACTTATTAACTTTCGGTAGAGTGCTATGGCATCACAGCTCACAGCAGCCTCCAAACTCGTTGGGCTTAGGTGATTCTCTTGCCTCAGCCTCCTGAGGAGCTGGGACTACAGGCACCCGCCAAAACACCTGGCTGTTTTTTTGTTGCAGTTTGGCTGGGGCTGGGTTTGAACCCACCACCACTCGGTCTATGGGGCTGGTACCTTAACCACAGAGCCACAGGCACTGCCCATGATTTGCATTTTTTAAATATCCAATTTATTCAATTTAGGTTCTATTTCCTTTTCAGAGACCTAGACATTATTGCAAAAAAATATGTTGCCAATGGATTGATTATAAGATGGCAAATTAATCAATGTTTTGTTTTCTCAAGGAGGATAGAAGTAAACAAACAAGTAAGGCAGATTTATCCTGATGTGCTATTTTTTAATTTTGTCCAAGAAGCCTTTTCTTAAGTAGATGTGATTTAAAGCAATCCATTGGATGTAATACTTAAATATTGTACATGGATGTTATAGAATATTATATTTGTAAAGAAGTGTTTGTAGTAGGGCATATTAGATCAGTTGGGTTTCTAACAGAGAAGATCTAATAGAGAAAGAAAAAAGGCTGGTGCAGGGTACTGAAGGTGTGTCACTGCAGATACAGTGTCCTTGAGAAGATTAGAGCAAGAAAATCAAGGTGCTCCTGAAGGGGGTGCATGGCCACTTCCTGCATTGTTATCTCAGGAGGAAACAGAGGCTGGGGAGGAGGGAACTTAGTAGTTTAATGATTGAAAGCAAGGGCACTCAATAGGATGGCTTCTATTTTCTCCATGATGTGTAAGGCCAGGTTTTTTAAAAGGAACTTACAGGAAGAGAAGTGTATACAGGTGTAGGTATTTAGAGAAGATTAACAAAATAGATGTGAAATTATTTTTGAGAATGGAAGAGCTCAGTTACTAAAGGATGAAGAAGGATTCTTTGGGAACACCGAGTGCCCCTTTGGGGTCTTCGGTCAAGAATTTAGAGCATCATCAGCTGGGTACAGTATTTCTTCTTCTTCCCCGGTTTCACTGTACTTTTGGTAACTACATTCTGAAATATTCAATGCCAGAAATTCCCTCAGCATTCAGTAGAGCTTTAATGTCAAACTGTGATTTATCATGAATAATAGCAGTATCACATTTGACAGATGGCAGGATATGTACATGCACATAAAAATAGTCATCCCCAGGCGGGTGCGGTGGCTCACGCCTGTAATCCCAGCTCTGTGGGAGGCTAAGGAGGAGGATTGCTTGAGCTCAGGAGTTTGAGACTTGCCTGACTGACAGTGTGACCCTGACTCCTAAAAGAAAAACAATGAAAAGCCCAGCTGGTTGCTTTGGTGAGTGCCTGTAATCCCAGCAGCTTCTGGAAGCTGAGGCGGAGGGAAGCCCACAGCCCAAGTCTGAGGTTGCAGTGAGCTATGATGCATTGCACTCTGCTGAGGGCATTGGGTGGGACTCTGTCTCAATCACAAAGAAAAATACTCTCACCCAGACACTGACGATGCTTGGTGTAGTATTATTATGCTTGGCCCCAGCTTCTGTAATAATTGTGTTGTCCCGTTGGGATCTGAATCCCATAGGTTTGGAACCAACGGTTATCATAGACTGTTGAAGCATGAAGGGGGCACAGACATCAAGAAGTTTTGTGGTTCTTCTAGTTGATTTCCAGCATCCCCTAGGGGAACTTATAGAAACACTCCTAAAAGTACTGCAGATCTATGGGAGCATCACCAAGGTGGAATTAGAGATTAAGGATCCAAAAACTAATCTGCTCTCTTCCCACATTGACAAACGTATCATTAAACAGTGAGGAAATATTTATTCACTAATTTGATAATTTTGTGTATCACCAGGTAGGCCATAAGTGATTCTCTAATGACAAACAGGTTAGAAAAAAAAATATTCATAGAATTATAATGAAAAGGTCTTGCCTGAAATAGATGTGATATTTAACATAATACAACACTTTTAGAGCCAAGAGCACATTCCGTAGTCTTAATTTTCTGTATTTGTTCTCTTTGATTGTTAGAATTCTAGATGCAGAAATTGATTTTAAGTTCTTGGAATTTATTATGGAATGGTGTGGTGGGCGACCGCAGTCTGGTTTACCAGTGTGCTGTGTGTTTCTGAATATTCTCCCCTTCTGAGGAAACACGTGTGATCCTTTTCAGTACACTTCTGCACTGACCTATGATGCTGTTCAAGTGATGACTGAAGCTTTCCGCAACCTACGAAAGCAGAGAATTGAAATCTCCCGAAGAGGGAATGCAGGAGACTGTCTGGCAAACCCAGCCGTCCCTTGGGGACAAGGTGTGGAAATAGAAAGGGCCCTCAAACAGGTCAGTCACTCCAAATGATCGTTAATGTGACTTAACATGGCCATTAATTTTTGTCCTGCCAAATCAGTCAACCTTATCTCATTCCGTGTGTTTAACATACAGGCAACATTATTTCCTGACAACAGCACAGGTGGGTTAAAGAGTGAAATAAACCTTACCAATGTAGTTTTCATGACTGGAGCCCAGGGCAAGCGATCTGTACAGTTCATAAATTTGCTTCAAGTACATTTTAACTCCTTTTCCATTTCCTCATTAGGTTCAGGTGGAAGGTCTCTCAGGAAATATAAAGTTTGACCAGAATGGCAAAAGAATAAACTATACAATTAACATCATGGAGCTCAAAACTAATGGGCCTCGGAAGGTAAATCCTTAGTGATTTAAAGGCAATTTTCTCTATGCGAGGAGGTGAGTGGGCTGTTATCATCTCACTCTTCCAAAGAGCTCTGGAGATGTGTATTCACATAGTCTAACAACTACTTCCAGAAACACATATATTTTTGAATGTTTTTCAAAATCAAATCAATTTCTGGTGAGTGATATTGAACTATCATCTAAAAGAATAACTGTAAGCAGAGCTATTACAGATTTTTTTTCAATGGAAATAGAAAAAGTCTTTAGTTAAGGCAAAGAAAAACAACTATCACCGAAGGTTTATAGTTTAGAAGACAAAAAAATAACTGGTACAAATGTGAGGGCTCAATTCGACGTATCTACCTTTGAACTATTTATGGCTAAAATTTTGTGTTTTAGATTTTATCTATATTTCTAAATTATTATTTCCAAACAATTACTCTTGGCAAATATGAAATGTGAACATTAAGCGATAATCATTTTTATGAATTTTAATAGTTCCTTTCTATTCCTATTGGAGTCACATGTGCAAAAGACACATCTTTGTTTAGAAGTAGCCCAATTAGCATGGGTCTAATTTCAGATTCAGATGTGAATTTGCAATTAATTAAATAGTTTCTAGTAGAAAGGTCACTTATCTATGTGCCTCTCTGCTGTGACCTTTTTCAGATTGGCTATTGGAGTGAAGTGGACAAAATGGTTGTTACTCTTACGGATCTTCCTTCTGGAAATGACACCTCTGGGCTTGAGAATAAGACTGTTGTTGTCACTACAATTTTGGTAATTAGAGATACGTGCCTATTTTTACTTTATATTTTCTTACGGAAGATACCTGTCAAGGGAAGTGGCTGTTTCCATTTTAGTACAATAACTAGTTCTGTGCTGCTTTTGCAGTGTTTTAATCTTTTGTTGCATACTTATTCTGTTAAAAGGAATGCAAAAGAATCTAGCTAAAGCATGCAAAATGTTCCCTGTTCTTTTCAAGACTAAAATTCAGCTTGACAGATAATTCATACTGTGGTGCATATATGGGCAAACAATTGGGGAAGGTCTTGACAAGAGTTCCTCATATTTCCTCAAGTGCCTCACTTTTCCATTCCCACCCAATTCTGAGTAAACTCTACCTTTCATTTGTTACACTCATGTGATTGATGATGTCACCTTGTCTTTCTTCACAATAAAGCTCATCCCAATATTGTACCCTCATAATAATGTGAATAAAATTTTAAAAAAAGATCATCTCTTTAAAACCGAGATGATTTCCCTTCTTTTTACCTCAAGTTTCAACATAATGGTGGGCACACAGCTAATATAAAAATCAATGTCTATTGAATGAATGAAGCAAAATTCAACTGTTTCTTAAACATCTAGGCTTTGGATAGCTGGATAGAGACGTGGATCATTGTAAGAAGCTGTGGGTGAAATGAAATGGAGAAAATGTAATTTGTTATAGGATGTGATTTTGTGACAAACAATTTTGTTTTGTTTTACAAATTTATCTTAGCAGTGGAGTTTATAATTTTGTGGGCTTCATTGTCCAGCAACACTGAGATGTAAATATAGATAGACTAATAAGAAACTTAGATAAAAGCTAAATTAATAGGCACTTGGAAATCTCTTAATGAGCACAAGTTAAATACCTGTGCCTTTATTATTCCATTGATAGGAATTATCTCACTAAGACCTCAAGCATCCTTGGTGACATCTTACAATGGAGAATACTGGTCTGTGTTAACTCATTTATTCATGCTTCCTCTTTCTATGTTTATAGGGGAAAGTACTCTCTAACTATTGTGTGGCATCATTCTAGGGTATTGTCATAGATGGAGTGAGACCTGAAGCCCGTGGGAGTAGAGTCAGTACATTACCACAGCAGTGATCCTTTCAGTGTGTGTAACTGACCATGAACATCATTTACACATGAACCTTAGCCTTGAGCAGTGACACAGGGTTTTGGGTTAATGCTCACTCTTGGGGTCACTGTAAACTTAATCAACCTTAATTGAATAAAGCTGTGGTGAATCCAAGGTTGAATAAAATAGATGTAGAGCAGCGATCTCCTGCTCTAAGGTATGGCTGGGTATAAGCCATATTAATGAGATAAGACATTTGAAAATGTTTGGGGGGAAGCAGGTAATTGTCAAATCATATGGATAACAGGTAATTATTAAATAATATGATATGATTCAATGAGAGTATCAAATCAACACAGATATTTTCATCAGCACAGTCTTTCCATATAGGAATCCCCGTATGTTATGATGAAGAAAAATCATGAGATGCTTGAAGGCAATGAGCGCTATGAGGGCTACTGTGTTGACTTGGCTGCAGAAATTGCCAAACATTGTGGGTTCAAGTACAAGCTGACAATTGTTGGGGATGGCAAGTATGGGGCCAGGGATGCAGACACGAAAATTTGGAATGGGATGGTTGGAGAACTTGTATATGGGGTAAGTATTGCTCTTCTCATAGATAAGTCATTCAATTTGAACTGTTGTTGATAGAATGTCTCCCCTCCCTGGAAAAAGTATCTACGTCTGAGGTTGTTGACCTCCCACATTGCTCCAGGAATACTATCTTGTTTATCTGTGAACATTTAAAAGACTGAAGTTGAAGCCAGCAGTGAGCATGTGGATTAAGTGAGACAGGCATTTTATCTGTCTTGAAGCATGTGGGCCATATGTATGTCAAGGGTTGCAGAAGCACAGATGCAGTGTAGATGTGTGATTATAGTAAAGCCAAGTGAATATACTAGGTATCTATAAAGATACTTAGTAAAGAGGAGGAATATTTGGGAACAAATTGCTTTTCTGTTCATTCTTTACTAAGACTCTATCAGGGAGACAATTGTTTTCATTTCTCTGATTTCCGTCCCTTCCCCTATGATCCAGTGATGTAACCATGATTCCTTTCTGACCTTGATTCCAGGTACCATTACTTTCCTTTGTTTCCCTTACAGAAAGCTGACATTGCAATTGCTCCATTAACTATAACCCTTGTGAGAGAAGAGGTGATTGACTTCTCAAAGCCCTTTATGAGCCTCGGGATATCTATCATGATCAAGAAGCCTCAGAAGTCCAAACCAGGAGTGTTTTCATTTCTTGATCCTTTAGCCTATGAGATCTGGATGTGCATTGTTTTTGCCTACATTGGGGTCAGTGTAGTTTTATTCCTGGTCAGCAGATTTAGCCCCTACGAGTGGCACACTGAGGAGTTTGAAGATGGAAGAGAAACACAAAGTAGTGAATCAACTAATGAATTTGGGATTTTTAATAGTCTCTGGTTTTCCTTGGGTGCCTTTATGCAGCAAGGATGCGATATTTCGCCAAGGTTGGTTACTCACCTGCTTCAGCTTTGTGCATTTTAGGTCTCATGTGGATATTCATGGTGTTTATGAATTCACTCTGAAGAAGTTACCAGCTGCCGACCGCCTGTCCAAGAAGTTTAAGACTCTTAAAGGACATGCCCTTACCATTGGCATAAGCCTGCGAAATATGTGAACAATGTTCTTCGAATGTTGATCATGTATTTCCTGGTGAAATTATACACACCATGGAGAGGCTATAAAATGCATAAGGTTCCTATCATTCCATGCCTTCTTGGAGGGGTACCGTGTTTTTGCTGCATATTCTCATTTTACAGTCATCTGTGTGTTAATCCACAGACCTGTATATGGGAAAATGGGCAGTATTTATTAACTGCAAAAGCAATACCTTGTGAGACAAAACTTCATTGGCACACATCCCATCTCTTTTATTTATTTTTTTAACATTACATCATGGAAATGGTATGGACAAGATATTATAAAATTCATTTTTTAAGGTTAGTTTGCTAGATTCAAAGGAATGTATTATCACATTTTCCAACTATCTAGAAGCATGTGGAAGGGATTAAATGGTTCATTATAAAATCCTGTGCCCTATTGAATGATAAAACACACATCACAGAATAAACTCATGTCATCGTACGCCTCCTTATAATTAATCTGTCACAAAGCACATGTTCCTTTTGTTCACAAGACATACGTGAATAGGAATGATAGATGTGCTTGGCCCTGCAGAGAAATAAATCATCCTTTTCCTAGTGATTAACAGTTTAAGCGAAATGATTATCATTCTGCTGGCATATTTTAATTTGGGCTCCATTCCCCATCTTTGAGTCTATGGAATATCATAGTAAGTAGTGAAAGGATGTCTTTTCTTACACTATTTTGTTGTATTGTTCATTTTTGAGCCCTTTTAGGTGTAGCACATGATTAATTTAAAAAATTATATGAGAAGCTGAGTGATTTGTGTCTTTTGCAGTCTTTCTAGTATAGTCCAGCAGTGACCATGTAGGCAGAAATTATCAATTACTTACTTATCTGATAGTAAGTAGTTATAGTGGCAATGGTAATAAAATCACATTTTCATGAATAGAATGGATCTAAAAAATATTATGTCCATCAGATTCCCTGTGGCTTCTCTATGGGCCTGCACTGAATTAGAGATACGGCAGTGATATTTGCGTAGCTTGGCAGATATGTGTGTGTATATGCCTCTGAACAAAATGTATAAGATTCATAGTTTCATCTCTCTATTTAGTTTATATGATCTAATTTTAGTTAAAAATATAAAGAGAAGTTTCTCTTAATAAGGATAAAACTAACAGAATTGGGGTCACAGGGAGTATTCTCATCCATAAAATAATAAAGAAATGGCTCGCATTTGGTAAAAAGATCTTTAAAGTATATCTGTACCCTGAGATGTAAACAGTCATTGTGGGATAACATACACTCTGTCCTTCCTCTTGAGCAAGTAGGGAGAGGTGTAAGGGTGTTCGCTATGAACTAGGACATATTGGCTTAGGTTCCTGCCAGTGGGCCCTTAGGTCAAGTCCTGCCCCCAAGCATTGCAGGGAATTGTTTGGGGATCAGTGGTTGTCAAGGAGTGGGAAACCTATTTGCTCATAGGGACTAATAGTGTAATTTACATTCAAAAATCAACCCAGTGTCCACCAGAACACACAGACGACTTCTCATTTTCATCAAGGGCGTGTCTAAAATAAGATCTTTTTTCTGTGCTTTTGATTTTATTCATAAGTCATACATAATTCACTACAATTTCACATGTAGTAACTTTTATTTCCTGGTCTTATATAGCACATTTTTTTCTTGTTTGTTTGTTTGCTTTGGGTTTAAGGGGGGGTTTGTTTTGAGACAGAGTCTCAGTCACCTTGTGTAGAGTGGCGTCATAACTCACAGCAACTTCAAACTCTTAGGCTAAAGATATCCTGTGGTCTCAGCCTCCAAAGTCCTTGGGACTACAGGTGCCTGCTACTATGCTCAGCTAGTTATTATATTTTTGGTAGAGTCTCACTCTTGCTCAGGCTAGTCTCTAACTCCTGAGCTCAGGCAGTCCACCTGCTTTAGCACCCCCAGCGTTCTGGAGATTACAGGTATAAGTCACTGTGCCAGCTTTTTTTCCTTGTTACTGATTGATATTTTTTGCTTCAGAATATATCTGAGAAAAATTTGCTTTCTTAAACAAATTAAGTGGCACATGTCTTTTAATTTATTTTATATATGCACATCAAAAAATGAACATGATACATATACATAGTACTAGAAAATATAATTATTTGTTAAAATAAACAAACTATTATTCCTTTTGGATACAATATGGTCACTCTAGTTGAGGTGAATAGAGAAGCTTATTATCTTCAAAAAAAAAGAAAAAACTTGAAATGCACACATAACTTTAGAAGTGTTCTTTGAATATTTAAAAAATAATTACCCTCCTTTTCCAAGCAAAATATGAATTGGAACTATATTATTAATGTTAATAATACACATTTAAGTTATGATTTAGAATGATTTATTAAGTTAACTGACTTAATTGCATGAAATTAAGTTTAAACTATCATTATAAGATATAAATTTCCTAAAGAATATAATTACAGAAATTATGAGGTAAGTACAATATAAAGATTAATTTTATTCTCCTACTTGCTCCTGGATTTTCCCTAATAAATCAAAGGATTCAAATACATGTACAATGTACATTTTTAAAAATTATTAAATAGGGATTTAAAAGCAATAATAGCATATGCACATTTATTTACTCCTTCATTACAGATGCTTATAGGTGAAAGTTTTGTTTTTAATTATATAAATAATTTTGCCTATAAATATAAAATAAAATTTGTTCCTTTGCATAAAATTTCTCAAGAACTCCTTCAGAAGCATTAATTGATAAAACAGCTAAAAACAAATCATAAGTTGCTTAAATATTTTTCACTTTTGGATGATTTGTAAGTCCAATGATGTTTTTGAGGCATCGTGCACATTTTAAATCAATTAATGTATTTAAATTCGAGATACACACAGAAATAGAGGACAAGTTATCTCCTTAACTTTTTAAATTTTTACAATCAGAACAGAGTGACATAAAAATGACTCTGAAACATATTGCAAATTAACACACAGTGTGTAGAATCAAAAGCAATGACTATGCAATCAGCTTTTGTTTTAAGGGATCTGGGCAGTTAGGTACTGAATCTGCCTGCTTAAATATAGGGTATATATCATAAAATTATACTTCCTGCTGTTATGAAATAAATGGTGAGCATTTCGAGAGTACCTTTTTTTTTTTACATAAGGGATTTTCCAAATGTAAAATGCATTTAATATCCTTTTTAGAATATAAGTGAGAAGGGCTTAATAGTTTCCATTCTATCATATTTGATTCTTAGCACCTCCTAGAGACTTTATGATAAAGATTCTTAATTGTATTATTTTTGTTCTCATTGCTATTTCTCTCTCTACCTCTTTCTCTCTCACAAACTGATGTTTTGAATCTAAAAAATCCTTTCCTTTTCAATTAGCTTACCCCCTTTTTTGACTACTTGAGTAGTTTATTCTACAAATATTTCCCAAGACTTGGTCATGGTATCTGTTTCATCAAAAGATGAATGTCTCACTGTTGTCAGGAACTTTAGATTATAAACTGCCAAATTTTCATGTTTTACATTTTTTAAAATGTCATTTCTTCACCCTAGCAAGTCTAATTGATAGATGGGGCAGAGTTATTGACGACAAATAAAATAATTATTTTATTGGTTTGTTAATGTTTCTAAAATATTTTAAAATAGTACAGTGTATCTATATTATATAAATATCTTTTTTATCTATATATTTATCTACTTAGGGCTTTAACATAAATTATTGAGAATCTATTAAACTTCTTAAATGTATTTTACATAAGAATTTATAGTCATGGCATTATTTTATTTTATTTCAAACCAGAAATTTTTATCTTGACGAACTTTTAAATGTCTAATTTATTTTCCTTGAGTTTTCTTTTATTTAAGCAGGAGGCACAAATGAACAAGGTTATAGCCATCCATGCAGTTAAGCCATCTGATTTTTACTCATTAACATTTATATTTTGTGTCATGTCTTTGTTCATAGTATCATTGTTTTCTCATTTTCTCTCCTGTACTTTAACTGATGCCTATGTTTTGCACTCAAAAAAACTAATGAAATTTTGGGCCTTTTTTGAGGGTTTTGGAACTTTACTGGATGAAGTAAATGGTGGGTTACTTTACTGCTTAAAACTACATCTGTGATGAATACTCCTATTTCCCCTTAATATGTGACTTTGTTTATAAAACATTGTGAGTTTTTCTGGGGATCTTAGATTCTCCTGCTCATGTTTACATGTATCATGAGTGGGTAAATTAATATAAGGATTGGATAGATTATTTGTACATTTCTTAAAATCTCTTTGTTACGAGATTTCATATCATAAACTATTTGGGCATTATATCCATGAAAGAAGGCCAGGAAACTGAAGTTTTGGGCTCTGGGTATGACATGGAATCTAACTAATCTGGACTCTTTGCCCAAAATGTTTAATGATTTCTGGTTTCATTAGCATACAGATGTTTGGAAGTATGAAATTAAATATTCCCCTATAAGTCAATATTTGCATGATACTGCTAACTTGTTCTTTTTATTAGGTCATTCATTTCACTTTACAAATCCATTTCATACTTGTTATTAGATCCCTCTCTGGGCGCATTGTTGGAGGTGTGTGGTGGTTCTTTACCCTGATCATAATCTCCTCCTACACGGCTAACTTAGCTGCCTTCCTGACTGTAGAGAGGATGGTGTCTCCCATCGAAAGTGCTGAGGATCTTTCTAAGCAAACAGAAATTGCTTATGGAACATTAGACTCTGGCTCCACTAAAGAGTTTTTCAGGGTAAGAGATTCTGCTTTGTAGCCTCGAATTCTGTTCCTAAATTTTAACCTGTTTAAATGTTGTTCCTCATGGTCTACACAAGATGCTATATGAAAGTCACCTCCAGCCCTCCAGCTCTGTCTAGAATTAGAACTCTCTATGTTTCTTTATACTTGTGACCTTGACTCCATCCCTGACCCTTCCCTACTCCGAACCATAGCTCTACCTCTGTTTTCTGATTCATACTTCTTGAGGAGAAAAATCATGACTTTGTCATGAAATCTCAGGATCGTAAAAGTTGACTGTTCTTTAGGAACAAAATTAAAGCATAGTGCAGTTCAGATTAGATAATTATTTTTTAAACAAAGGGTACTGGTTTAGTTTTATTTTAAATGAATATGATTTCATTTGTCTCAACTAGTTTATAAGTGTTCGAACCAGTTATGTTAATTCTATGTCAGGAAGCATTCATATGTGTAAATTCTGAATTTTGTGTTCAAACTCTCCAAAGAAAGGCTAACAAAAGCTTTCTGCTTCCTAACTTCTAAAATAGGTAGCATATAAACACAATACCTCTTTTGTGTTTACATGGATGGAGCTGGAACATATTCTTCTTAGCAAAGTATCTCAAGAATGGAAGAAAAAGTATTCAATGTACTCAGCCCTAATATGAAGCTAATTTATAGCTTTGATATGAAGGCTAAAACCCAATTATAGCACAAGAATACAGGGAAAAGGGAATGGGAGGGAAGGAGAGGGGAGAGGACGGGTGGAAGGAGGGCAATTAGTGGGAACACACCTACGGTGCATCTTAGCAGGGTACTGGTGAAACTTATTAAAGGTAGTGTATCAATGTCTTTATATAGTGACCAAAAAATGCCATGAAGGCTATCTGTAACAGTACGATCAAAATATTTCTGATTGTATATGAAGCACATTGTGCCCTATTTGCACCAATGTACACAATTATGATTCAATAAAATTATTAAAAAAATATTTCAAAGTCTAAAATGAGAGATTTTTTTGAGGATTTAGTTTCCCAAAAATTCTGGGCAAGGTGTATTTGTATTTTGACATTGATCAAACTTTTGAACAGATTTTTCACTCATTAAATACAGGAAAATAACATAAATTCAAGTATACTCTTGATTAATTTTAGCATGGAACAGTATTTTAGATACAGATCTGAGAGGGAATCTTAGTTTGTTGCTCTATAAGTCAGTATAGCTAGCTGACACTTTGTTATACTGATTCAACCAAAAGTAAAATAGAGTTGACTACTATCTAGTAAATTAATTTTCTACATTAAGTGTAGACAATTTCACAAGTCTTGGAATAAAAACATGTTCACTCAGACATATTCAATTTAACTACCTGTATATACATAATCTCAATTTTTCAGGTAAAAGTTTTTATACATTTAAGAAATGATTTTATAAATTCTCTATAAATTTGTTCATAATACATAAAAACCCAATTATAAACTAATAAGTTTGTATATTATTTAACATTAAAAGGAACTGCTTATTTTGTCACAATCCTAATTGAAATTATAATTTGGATCCCTATCTTCATATGTTTATTTATAATAATACTTAATATTGCTAATTTAATGCCTTATTGTATCACAGCTTTGATAATAACATTGTAATCAAAGATATAATTTATTGAACGATTATGTGTTTCAGGCATTAGGGGAAGCACTATAAGTACACTATTCCATTTCATCCTCCCCCCCCAAATCTAAGGAAGCACTTATTATCCCCAATGTAGAGATTGTAGATCTGAAACTTGAAGACAATCAGTAACTGGCACAACCTCTCATAGTTAATCGGGGTGAAAATGAAATTTGAATAAAGTTGAGTGTGTTGGCAAAACATATATTCTTTAAGAAAATAATTTAAATAATTTTGAAAATTCAAAGTCACACACAATATTATAAGTAAATGTGAAAGTCAGAATATGTGAACATGAATCCAATAAAAACTCCAATCCCTTAGAGATAATCATCGACAGTGTTGTACTTTGTTACACACATAAGTACATACACATAAAAAATGAGAATGTAATACTTATTATTTGTGCTTTTGTTTCATTTTGCTTGAGAATATATTTTAAAATTTTACTAACATTCCCAAAGTTCTCTCCAAATGATTAAAGAAATGAATATACTCACCAAAAAATGTTTTAATTCTAGTTCTCCACCTACTTTCATATTGCTTCTCTTTAAACTTTGTCATGATAAGTGAAAAACAATTGTTGGAAATCAGATAGCATAAATTACTGATAATTTTTTGATGCAGTTATTATTCATTTTAGTTTCTCCTTTTATTTGTTTGTCTTTTAAAAACCTGGTTATTTAAATTTTAATTGATTTTTGATTTGCAAATGCTACATCTATTTGGATATGAATCTTTTACCTTTCATGTGTGTTATAAACATTTAATACATTTTCTTCTCTTTTTGGATGTTGTGCTTTTTTTTTTTTTTTTTTTTTTTTGCCTTACGTAGACATTATAAGTACTCAAACACATCAAATTTTTTTGGCATAGCTTCTGTATGTTGTGGTAAACATAGAATGACCTTTTCTAGTCTAAGATAAATAAGATTTACTAATCTTTTTTTTCTGGTATTTTTGTTTTCATTTTTTACCTTATATCCATGATTCATCTGAATTTCAGCAAGCTAAAAGCAGTCATTCTTCAATTTTGCATCTATAATAACCTGCTGATTCAATAGCTTATCTAGTCACACTGATTTAAAATATCTCCTTTACCATTTTCAAAATTCCTATGTGAACATTTAATTATTTCTATACTTTTTTCAAAGCCTCATTGATCCACATACTTCTGTGTAAAGGGATCTTTATTTAACACATTTGTTACAAATATTGACTAGTCTGGGTTGCACTGACCAGGTAGAAAAGCTGCTAGCCATCTCTAAGAGCTAAAGCTATTGGGACACATCCTGGCTGAATCACTTGCTTGTTAAATAATGCACTGTATTTGAGAACAATTAACTCTAAACCCAACAAAGAATAAATTCGCTAAAAATATTATTTAAATATTATGGCTTGTACATGGCATTATCAAATACCACAGGACTGTGGTTTCCACTGAGGTTTAAATAGAAACTCAGTCTTGTTCATGTCTTCCTCCTGCTGATTCCCCACCCCTTGTGGTGATCTAAATCAATATCTAGTGCATAGTTCATTTTAGAAAGTACAGTCAAATTAACAGGCTATGTTTGCTAACATTCTATTTACGTGAGATCATTTACAAATTGGCAGCACAATAGCCTTAATGCTAAAGCAAGGCTGCACTCAGAGTTTATAGAATTGATACGCTTCTATCAAACAAATGAGCTGTTATCTCTCTGCAATCAAAATTAAAAATAAACATGCTCCTTGTTATCATTGCAAATTATCTTTTTTATTGACTGGGGTACTAAATTTTGAAAAGTCAAAATAACATTGAGAATATGGGATTTTAATATTTTTCTATTTGTTCCTTCAGGTTCATTGAGGGTACAAAGAATTAGATTATACGTTTGTTAGGTAAAGTACCTCTTATTATTGTATCCTGCCCCCAAGAGGTGTGCCATATGCTGTAAATCTATTCTCCCTCCTTCCTTCTGCCCCCTCCCTCATTCCCCCACTTGAACTGAGTTTTTCTCTTACGTGGATTTTTATTAGATTATCTACTGGCTTCATATTAGAATTGAGTACATTGGATTCTTGCTTCTCCATTCTTCTGATACTTTACTAAGAAGAATGTCTTTCAACACTATCTAGGTTAATACAAAAGATGTAAAGTCTCCATCATTTTAAAAAAATTTTATATACATATATATTTTTATTGTTGAATCATAGCTGAGTACATTAGTGCAATCAAGGGGCACAATGTGCTGGTTTCATATACAATCTGAAACATTTTCATCAAACTGTTTGACATAGCCATCATGTCATTTTCTTAGTTATTGTATGAAAACATTTGTATTCTGCATGTAGTAAGTTTTGCCTGAACCTGTCTAAGATGCACCATAGGTGTGGCCCCACCATTTGCCCTCCCTTCACCCATCCTCCCTTCTCCCTTCCCTTCCCTTGCCAGTTTCCCCAAATTCTTATGCTATAATTGGGTTATAGCCTTCATATGAAAGCTATAAATTAGCTTCATAGTAGGGCTGAGTACATTGGATAGTTTTTCTTCCATTCTTGAGACACTTTGCTAAGAAGAATATGTTCCAGCTCCATCCATGTAAACATGAAAGAAATAAAGTCTCCATCTTTCTTTAAGGCTGCATAATATTCCATGGTATACATGTACCACAATTTATTAACCCATTCCTGGGTCAATGGGCACCTGGGCTTCTTCCATGACTTAGCAATTATGAATTGGGCTACAATGAACATTCTGGTACAGATATCTTTGTTATAATGTGATTTTTGGTCTTCAGGGTACATACCAAGTAAAGTAATTACAGGGTCGAAGGGCAGGTCTATTTTTAGATCTCTAAGTATTCTCCAAACATCCTTCCAAAAGGAACGTATTAGTGCATTCCCACCAGCAGTGTAGAAGTGTTCCTTTTTCTCCACATCCATGCCAACATCTCTGGTTTGGGGATTTTGTTACGTGGGCTAATCTTACTGGAGTTAGATGATATCTCAAAGTAGTTTTGATTTGCATTTCTCTGATCATTAAGGATGGTGAGCATTTTTTCATGTGTCATAGGCCGTGTGGCCTGTGTTCTTTAGAGAAGTTTCTCTTCAAGTCCTTTTCCCACCTGAGATGGGATCACTTGTTCTTTTCTTGATAATACGTTTGAGTTCTTTGTGGATTCTGATTATTAAACCTTTGTCAGAGGTATAACCTGCAAATATTCTCTCCCATTCTGAGGATGGTCTGCTTGTTATACTTACTATGTTCTTGGCTGTGTAGAAGCTTTTTATTTTGATCAGGTCCCAGTAGTGTATTTTAGATACTGCTTCAATTGCCTGGGGAGTCCTCCACATAAAATATTCACCCAAGCCGATTCCTTCAAGAGTTTTCCCTGCACTTTCTTCTAGAATTTTTATAGTTTCATGCCTTAAGTTTACATCTTTAATCCAGTGAGAGTCAATCTTAGTTAATGGTGAAAGGTGTGGGTCCAGTTTTAGTCTTCTACAGTTCACCCAGAACCATTTGTTAAATAGGGAGTCTTTTCCCCACTGAATGTTTTTAATTGGCTTGTCAAAGATCAAATAAGGATAAGTAGCTGGATTCATCTCTTGGTTGTCTATCCTGTTCCAAACATCTACCTCTCTGTTTTTGTGTCAGTAACATGCTGTTTTGATCACTATTGATTTACAGTACAATCTCAGGTCTGGTAGCATGATTCCTCCTGCTTTGTTTTCATTTCTGAGTAATGTCTTGGCTATTCGAGCATTTTTCTGATTCCATATAAAATGAAATATTATTTTTTCAAGTTCTTTAAAATATGACAATGGAGCTTTAATAGGAATTGCATTAAAATTGCTTGTTGCTTTGGGTATTATGGACATTTTAGCAATGTTGATTCTTCCCAGCCATGAGTATGGTAGGTTTTTCCATTTGTTAACATTTTCAGCTATTTCTTTTCTTAAAGTTTCATAGTTCTCTTTATAAAGATCTTTCACATCCTTTGTTAGGTGTTATTATTTATTTTTTTTTATTGAATTATAGCTGTGTACATTAGTACAATCATGGAGTACAGTGTGCAGGCTTCATATACAATCCGAAATATTTTTGTCCACATATTCGACATAACCTTCATGGGATTTTCTCATTTATTTTGTGAAAACATTTGTATTCTGCATTTAGTAGGATTCACCTGACCCTTCCAAGATGCACCTCAAGTGTGATTCCACCCTTTACCCTCTCTCTACCCTCCCCCTCCCCTTCCCTTCCTTTCCCCTTTCCTTGTCTTCTTGTGCTATAATTGGTGTGTAGCCTTCACATGAAAGCCATAAATTTGCTTCATGGTAGGGCTGTATACATTGGATACTTTTTCTTCCATTCCTGAGATACTTTGCTAAGGAGAATGTGTTCCAGCTCCATCCATGTAAACATGAAAGAGGAAAAGTCGCAATCTTTCTTTAAGGCTGCATAATATTCCATGGTATACATGTACAACAATTTAT
>CAUYON010050427.1:0-72925 GCA_963573935.1 Arctocebus calabarensis
AAAAAAAAAAAAAAAAAAGTTCTGTGAGGGAAAGAATTTTTGTTCATTGCTGTACTCTAGATCCTGGGAAGGCCCCGTATATAGGAAGAGTTCACCAAATGTGAATGAATGAATGAGGTAATGTATATGTAAAAACATGTGGCCCATATTAAGCATTCAATGAATTTTAGCTATTGTTAATAATAATTTCGATACTTTAGGAAACCATTTTTAGGTTACTAAGGGAAAATCAATAAAATCATGTTCATATATATTAAAAAGCTTGAATTAATTAATAATACAGTTTCCTTGGTGTCTTTCCTACTTCACATTGAGAGTGTGGTATATGAGATCAGACAATTAAGTTTGTGAACTCATACTAGAAAAAGTATACATTGCCCTTGTGGATATCACTACAGTCACATTCAAAGTAATCCCCTCAGGAAGCTATGCAATGACACCAGCTCTTTACTTCCCCTTGAAAGCAATTTTGGAACTCTTTTTCTGGAATGGCCTCAGAGTTGTTATCGTACAAGGTCTGACAATTAAATTCACTAACTTGTCCTAGAAAAAGAGCTATATACCTCACTGCTGAATATCACTACAGTCACCTTCAAAGCACTCCTCTTGGCTATCTGGTGACTACAGTGATAGTTAGCAATGAGTAGCATTTTTTCTAGGACGAGTTTGTTAACTGTCTAACAATGTTTCATGTACTCTAGTACAATCTGGAAGGAATTAGTAAAGAAAATACAAGCTCAGTCTTATAGTAGTACCAAAGATAAAGAGATCTTTCTTAATCAAGATTCTGAAAGCATGCTTCAGTTTGACACTTATTTTATTTTGAAAGTAATCTCGAATTTATCCCTACCGTTTATTATGCCCCTGGATAAAGTGTAAACATTTGGATGTTCATTTATCTGAATAATGTCACTAGTTAAAAACTTCCATTATACTAATAAAAATAGCAACAGTATTTATATTGTGCCATGAAATTCTAAACTGTTTCACAATAATTAATTAGTAAATGACATGACAAATGTTCTCTACATACTCTCATTTTAATAAACTATCATGCACTAGGACTTAATAGGAATGAAATCAGCCTAGATCTTACGTAATTAGAGAACATTTCTGTATTAGAATACAGCACTGAAAACTCAATAATGGTTTCCAGTGGACAAGTTTTCATACTATGATCTAACAAAAATCTTTAAGCTATTTAAAGTACTAGAATTATAAATCTGTGATTCAGTACTTCTGCTTTGGAGCATGTCTTTATTTTTAATTAACTGTAAAGGTTCAATTTAAAGTTGAATATGTCAACTGATTAGCTCTAAGTTCAGGGTTCTGTCATATATGCTGGTACTGTTGATAAAAAGTTAAATGCAAGGGAATGAATATAGTTTTTAAAGAACTTTTCATAAGGCGAAACTCTATCTAAAGACTTTAACCCAATGGACACCAAACGAACTACTTATAAAAGCAGGCCCCCTCCTTTTTTTTTGTTACAGACATTTAAATAATCTATATTTGTAGGGTGATATCTTGAAGATTACTTTACTATCAATATATAAAAGTAATAACCTGGTAGATAGCATTACCTATGAAAGGTCCATCCCATCTGCTATTCTTGCTGAAAAGGTTTTCATGCACCAGTAAACTCAGTAAATATCAGAAGATAAAGCATAAGCCTACCACGCCACGGATTTACTCCTAATGTCTCCTCAAAGTGCACAACGATGCAACGATTACAAATGATTTTCTTCTAATGTCATTTTACATAACCCTTTTTTCTGCATGAGTAGTTAGTGTGGAATGAATGAATGAATGCCATTAAAACAGTTAATCATTATCTGGGACACTGGCCTTACTCCCTTCACTACAAGGAATCTCCATGACAAAGGCCAAGAGATCAAAATGCCAGTGCTGCCTCAGTGTCCTATTCCTAACAGTAATTTTTTATGCAAATGAACCTGCTGGGCATCTCCCTCTGTGACCTTGAGCTGCCCTTATCTAAACTGACTTTGATCCAGTGAGGGCTTGTACCTAGCTGAAGCTCATTACTATATAGGATATGTAATCAATTTTACTAATTAAAGGAAATTTTCTACTTTCGTGAATGCAAAATGGATTTATTTTCATAATCACACACATGCTTAAAGACTAGCCTATATGTTTTTATTTATTAATCCAATTTGTAATATGAACATATATTAAAAAGCAAATATATTAAAGACAGAGGTAAATATATTCACAACCAAGTGTAACACTGAGAAAACAAGAGCTTTGCTCTGATCTTTCTGAACAAGACGTGCACATATACCTCCTTCAAGCGATACAATTTTCATTTTGAGAACAAGCTTATTCTTTCCAAATATTTTCAAATCAATTTATTCTTTCAATAAATAGCACAATTCTTCCCCGAATATTCATATCTAACCTAAGTAATCAAATAGGATTTCTCAAGAAAATGTTGCCTCAAACCAAAAGCTTTCCATCATATTCAAAGTGTTATTAGTTACGGTGACCTACTGGCATCAATTTGATGTTTGAGTACAACAAAAGTTTAAACACAAAATATGCTTTTTCCCTGTTTAAAGATGGTGCCTTTTACTGGCTATTCAATACAGAAATCAGATAGTTTTCTAGATAGATATACATTTTGAGACAGTCAGTGATGTCGCCCTTGGTAGAGTGCCATGGCATCATAGCTCACAGCAACCTCCAACTCTTGGGTTCAAGTGATTCTCTTGCCTCAGCCTCCCAAGTAGCTGGGACCATAGGCACCCACCACAACGCCTGGCTATTTTTTTGAATTGTAGTTGTCATTGTTGTTTGGCAGGCCTGGGCTGGGTTTGAACCTGCCAGCTCTGGTGTATGTGGCTGGCACTCTAGCCACTGAGCTATAGGTGCCAAGCTGAACTGTAATCTTGTAGGGGCTAGAGAAATCAAAGGAAGAAATTTAGAAGTTAGTTAACTCTTTTATTGCGAACTGAACCGAAGCTGAATCTGAGAAGGCAAAAATGATGATTCCCTTTCTTCTATTTAAGTTCTTTTTCTAAGGTGGATCCTCACACCTGAGACCTGAATGCCAGGTCCAAACTACAGATTTGAACAACGTCTTTCATTTGTATACTATTCTGGGCAAATATTCACAGTGTTATTCACAGTGTTACTTCCCTTTGAGGAATACAAGGAGGACTTTTCTCCATGCTTCCTCTATGAAGTTGTTTAAGCTTTTATTTTTTTCTTACTGAAAAAAAAAATCATTTGTATTTCGGGGGACATTGCTACTAAGTTCTCCTACACCTTAAAAATGCTATTTAAATACCATGCATAATAATACACACACAATATTTTTTATGTGTAAAAAAACTAAATGATATAGCCAATAGACACCGAATCCATTGGGTAATTCCATAATCAGGCAGATTTTTGAAACATGTATTATGTACACAACAGACCAGAACGTCTCTTTTGGAGCATTTTCTAGTCTATCGGGTGATTACATCATTAAGCCACACATGCTACGTAGAAAAAATCCTTATGAAAATTCATGAAAAAATGTACAGTGCATCATTAGCATGCAGCAGACATGTATGCTTTAGATATTTTCTCTGTTAAAAAAAAAAAAGCTACATGAAGTAATTAGTCCAGGTCATGAAAGCACGAGAAAGGTAGCAGACTCTGGTAAAAATGAAAATTATAAAAAAAGTGTCTCTCTCATGGTTTACCTGAGAATAATTAGCTTATTGGAAAAAGACTCTTAAACAATGTTCTTCTGATTGCAGCAGAATAAAGTATATTGCTTTACTGATTTGATATTTCCTATATACATGTTAACTTCCTCTCTATTTCTCTTGTGGATATACTTAAGTTTGATAAAACAATGGATTGAAAGGTTGCAAACAGCCAGTGGTAAAACCATTCAAAGCCTTGTATTACTACATGTTTATATACTTACGTTTTCATTTTATATAATCAAGAATATAAGAGATTGCATAATTATCTTTTTCAGTAAGTGAAAACTATATTAAAGTAACAGGAACTTAAATTGCTGGTATAGTTTCCAATAGTACTTTCACTATTATATGTTTACAACATTAACCACTAAACAAAATCAAAAAGACAATATATTGGAAGATTAAAAGAAGCACAAGTTTTATAAAAAGGAGCTATTAAGTATATTAACTTATGATCTTTCTTTCTGTAAATGAGACATTTCCTCTGCACCCACACACAAAAATTCAACATCAATGAAAAAGAAAACCTCAGTAAGCATAGAACAATGAACATATGCAAGACAGTAAGGATCAGAGTTTAAATCACTTCTTGAATGCTCCAAATCTTCATGGCTTAAAAAGCATCCCAATTTCCTCTAAAGGTAGTAGCATTTATTCATTGGGCCATAGCTAATTTCACATGGAATGCAAACATGTTAGTTTAAGTTTAATTTACCACCCTATTTAAATATTTCTAATGTAGCTCTCAAACTGCAGAGCTATCCCTCCATCTATTTTAATTTTAAAGTAAGTTAGCAAAGGCTTCCTTCTTAATCCCTGGAGACTACCTACATAGTGACACAAACGCACAAATTTATGACAGCAACATAAATGCTCTTCTGAAGTAATGTGCAACATTAAGTGAAAATCGTTTCCTGGAAAGATATTATAGGTATCTATATTTTATTTGCCATCTTAAACATATCTGGGTCTTTATGGCCTTATTTTAAAAATGTATTTCCTTTTTATATTTCCTGGTGCAAATGGACTGCATAAATAAGCAATGTGCTATGAGGCTTCAGACCAGCCGATAAAACCTTTCAATTTTCATGCCAGCTTCTTCTTTTGTAATTCAAATCCGCCTGGAAACTGGCAGCTCTGAAAACTGAAACAAGCACTGCCACAAATACCTTGTAATGCTATCGACCTTGTCTGCCCATGCAGTGAGAAAGGGGGATGCGTATGTGACTCCAGCCATCCATAAAACACAACAAATTTTTTGGGGGGGGTGGGGGTGGTATAACAGAAGCCAGACCCAGACTATGCACCAAAAGCAGTCATTACCAGACGAGCTGGAGAATAAGTCTCTTCAAAATACACAGTGCATTTAAAAACCATATATGAAGCTGAGCCACTGCTGTCATTACCAATTTTAATTTAGCTTCTTCAGTTTGCCAGCCAGATAAACTCTTTAGTGCTGTTTTTTAATCTATTTGCCACATTTTATGTTTAAGATTATAGTAATGTGCATAGGAGAAGGAATCACTTTTAGGGGAAATAAAGAAATAGATCCGCTTATCGGCACCCATCAGAAAGTTCATTAATCAGCCAGGCTTTGTGCCCTCTAAATTGAAAGGTTAAATAATCCTCTCAGGAATATTTCTCTGCCCCTCCACCAATTGTCCGGAGAGGAGCTGCCATTCATAGCACGCAGGATCGGTGACAGGGTATCTTACCACTGTTTGGACCCCAAACAATGATGGACAAATGGCCTGGTTTACAAAGAAACCATTTAGCACACGGATGGAGAAGGACCACAAGCTTTGATACAGAGTGGAGGGATGAGGAGGGTGTAGAGAGAGGATTTATGGGGAAGGGACAGAAAAGAACACACAAATGTATAAATCCAAGGATATTTTATTTGAATGTTTATTGGAATAGACTATAAAGTATAGAAACGCCACTAATATACATCTTCCAACCATATGAAATGTTTAACATACTCAAATGTGTTCTATACTTTGTAAATAACTGTACATGAATATTAATGAAAATCTATAGAAGGAAACCATAGCCCTATTATATTTATTAGCTATTACACAAAAGATCCAAGTAAACCCCAAGATTTTCATTTTTACCATAACTCTCCATGATTTACAACACTCCCCCAACCCCATCTCAACGCTGCTTATTTTAATGTAACACTCTTAACCATCAGTCACAAAGGCAGGGAATTCCATAGCTGCAAGGACCTATTTTAAGGGAGAGAGTAATGTTCTTTTGCTTTTACAATATGTTCCATTTAGCCCCTGCTTGTAATTAAAACAATGAACAAACATGGAATAGGAATGCTCTTTGAAAGAATAAAAACCACATACACTAGAAAGTAAGTTTGAGTTGCTTTTTTGCTGGCCCTATACAAGAATATAGTTGGGAGTCTGCAGCCCTGACCAAACTCTTCTACCACTACATTTAGTTATGAAATCTAGCTTGTTTTTGGCATTAGTCATGTGAAGACACAAAGCAGTTTTACCTGAAGTGCAAAAAACTGACATGTTACTTTGTTTAATTCCTTATCTGATTAACATAAGCCCTTTACCACCTGCAGAAAATTATAATTGAGGTGTGTGTATTAAGTGTGTGAATTATTTGATTTCATATTATTTTTATTATTTGCACAGGATGCAAATATTGGTATAACTTCATTGCTTATGTTAGGTCATTGTATTCAGATGACACTGACTCTACTACATAAGAATGATACATTTATTAATGTAATATGTATTTTCAAAGTGACAGAATCATACCTTTAAATGATACATATTTTATATAGTCATTTTAATTAGGAAAGGAAGTAGCCTAAATATTTTTGTGATCTACTCTTAAATGTATTTATAATGACTTTTAGGAAAATCAAATAAAGAAAATTAATTAAAAGTTACTCATCTACATTTCTGCAAAAGAATAAGATAAATGAAAACAATTAGAAAACGAGGTCTAAATAATTAGAAAATGAGAACTGAGGTAAATAACTTTGTTAAAAAAAGATACTACTTATAAGTATTTTAATTTCAATAAACATTAGGCGGAAACATTGTTAGGAGGCAGATAATAAAGAGGGAATTGTAAATCTGGTGAAAGATATTACAACAATCTGAGTTTGGAATATCAGTCCAGAGGCCATCTCTATACCTGTGGGAGTATTGCTGTAGTACAGCTTGTACTGTGCTTAACGTGCCAGGTATTATGTAAAGTACTTTACATTTATCATGTCACTGCAAACTCACAAAAATCCTATAAGGCATTATCCTCATTTTTCAGATGAAGAAACTGAGGATCTCAAGGGTTAAATACTTTAGCTCCATTTGCATATCTAGTAAGTGAAAGAGTCAGATTCTGAACCTAAGTTGGCATTCTTTTCCTTGCATCATGATAAAATACACTTTCTGGTAAATTCCTCGGAAACATGTCTTCCCTTCTGGTCCATAGGACTTCAGTAAAACAAGGAGGAAATATGGTATGAAGGTGAGCAAAAGAAATGTGAGCGATCCAAGAAAGACAACTAAGTTAAGACATACCCCCAAACTTACTTCTCTTAAATGAAAAGAAATTTGGAGTAATCCACAAATAAATATTTATATAAAATGGACATGCTGAAAATTATAAGGATGATTTTATTTATAATCTACCCAATGGATTAATTTATATATACATATATATATACATATTTTTTTTTTTTTTTTTTTTTTAGAGACAGTGTCTCACTTTATCACCCTCGGTAGAGTGCTGTGGTGTCACACAGCTTACAGCAATCCCCAACTCCTGGGTTTAGGTGATTCTCTTGCCTCAGCCTCCCAAGTAGCTGGGAGTACAGGCACCCACCACAACGCCCGGCTAGTCTTCTGTTTTGCAGTTTGGCTGAGGCTGGGTTTGAACCTGCCACCTTCGGTATATGGGGCTGACGCCCTACTCATTGAGCCACAGGTACTGGCCAATTTCTACATGATTTTTGAAAAAAAGGAATAAAAATAACCTGGTAGCTTGTTGCCAACTGATCTACACATGTTAATTTTTAAAAATAAGCTAACACAGATTTCTGAACATTTATTTTAAATAATTCTTGTTTTGAAACAAGATCAATATATTGGTGTACCAGTTAAGGTGATAGTCTAATTTAATCCCCAACATATTAAAAATTGTTTTCTGCTAAAGTGCTTTATAATGATGTAGAGTTTTTCTTCAGATAGTATTTTTGATATTGCTTAAAAACCAACCTCAAAATAGCTACAAGAAGACACTCACAATGTACAAAACCACATATAACTCCCATGACTTTCTGATATGCAGGTATCAAATAATCAATAATTTTTAAGCCTAAAATCTAATTGATTTTAAAAAATAATTCCTTAACTTTTAGACATTGAACTGATTGTGCTTTTGAAACCTTAAATTTAACTTAAATTTATTACTGCTTTTTAGACTATGGCAGAAAATATTTATACTCGTTTGGAGAGACTGTTCTGTTAATAAGTTAAGGAGTTCTTTAAGGATTCTTTTCCTGTAGATTATTTAAATGATTGATCCAAACCCTCAAAGGCTATGATTGATCAGGACTGTAAATAACTCAATGATTCCTAAATGTTTGAGACCTGCTAGGATACTGTAAACAACCATGTGATTTACATGTATAACTACTAAAATGAATGTTTACCATAAACATCATTGTTCTACTATGTTTTCTCAACATTTATTGCACTGAAATATACAGAAGAGTATGACAAGTCCAATCACCTGAAATATATTTAAGAAATGGCATAAATCACCATGAAAGTACCTATGAGAAATAATTGCTTGAATATACTAAAGTTATTCTATACAATAGTTCTATGGTCTTTATGTGTAGGCAACATGACAGGCATTATATAACATTTCTGATTTTGAACTATAATGTATTATAGTTAGATACTGTGCAATGGTAAGGTGCATGGATTTTGAAAATTTGCAGGCTACCTGTTCATATTTATTTTTGTTGTAATAGGTCACCATTTCAAACTGCACACTTGCAAGTAAAAAAAAAAAAAGTACTTTTATTTGAGAGTATTTGAATAACATATGTATTTTAGGGGAAAAAATAACACAGGGACTTTTTTTTGCCAAATAAGAAAGTTACTGTTCACAGAACTTCAGACTCGATCTATTATTGAGCAACATATAATATTTAAAAAAAAAATGTTTATAATATCAAAAATGATGACTGGTGATTAGTTCATTAGAGATATTTAGAAGATGGCAAAAGCACAGCTGTTTCTATGCCAAAATATTTATAATAAATCTTTTCTAAATTATATGAATGCTACAAATTTTTCATTGCTTCATTATCAGAAACACTTAAATCTATATTAGGATTAGTGCCATAAAGCACTTGATATTATTTAGATACACAAGAAAAAAAACCTACACAAAATATGCTATATTTATTTCCCATCTAATACACATTAATATTTGCATTAAAATACTGAAAATCAAGTAAGTTGAGAATTCTCTTGGGGGACACCTTAATGTTTTCTTGAAAAGAAGAAAATATTAACTAAGGTTCTCCTATGTACTCCAATAGATATAAATTCTATCTAATTCTAAATCATTTTATTCTACCTTCATTCAAAACTAAATATTTAGATATTCTAAAAGTCTAAGGAAACATTATGAGAAGAAAAATAACACATGCATTTGTAATTCATAACATTCACTTTTTCCCCCTTTTCTTTACAGAAGCTTTAGAAAATTGCTTTTTGATGATTTGGCAAATTGTATTTATTTTTAAATGAATCTCATTTATTGAGATTGATAATTCCAGGTTTCATTTGCTTTGAAATTACATTTTCCAATTGCTTCCAATGATAAGTTCTGGCAAAATGTGGTTCAACATGCCAGTGAAATAAAGTATTAAAAAAAAAAATCAGTTGACCTACTCTGTAAATGTAGTAATTATCTTATATACTAAAATCAAAACATGGTAAGATTCAAGTTAAAATTACTAGCATAATTTTAACACTAAATTCTTTAAGAACAAGACAACTATTTAAATAAATACAAAACTATTCGCACAAATTTCCTATTTGGAAAATCTTTAAAAATTTACTGTCCAAATGTATTTCCTATCTCTGTTATCACTGATAGAGTATTACAAGTCATTAATGCTTATTTCAAAAATTCTTGTTATTTAGATGCCAAGTAACCTGAAAGATAAAGCAGTCTGATTTATTTTATAGTACTATGATAGAAATATAGATCTGAAGCACTATAAAAGAGTCATGTGCTCTCTGAATTATCAGAGCACACTTACATTAACCTCAGTAGTGTTTTTGTATTAAGGGCATTTTTAATGAAAACTAAACATTTGAAAATTTGACAGAGATGCAATGTCTGAACAGCAACATTTAGCTAATCAAAATATTGGAATAGGAATACCAAATCTAGAGAGGAAAAGCTAAAATTTATATAAAAGTGCATTCCTTTTTTTTTTTTTTTTGAGACAGAGCCTCAAGTTGTCACCCTGGATAGAGTGCTGTAGCATCACAGCTCACAGCAACCTCCAATTCCTGGGCTCAAGCGAGTCTCCTGCCTCCGCCTCCCAAGTAGCTGGGGCCCGCCACAACGTCCAGCCATTTTTTCGTTGCAGCCGTCACTGTTGTTTGTCGGGCCCGGGCTGGATTCGAACCTGCCAGCTCAGGTGTATGTGGCTTGGGACTTAGCCCGTTGAGCCACAGGTGCCGAGCCAAGAGTGTATTCCTTATTCTTGAGGAGGTAGACAAAGTGAATTGAATTACCAAAATAAATGCTTCCAAATGAACTTATACAAAGAGTTAATTTATGATAGCCTTGTTTTTTTAGGGACAAGAGTCTCACTTTCTCACCCTCGGTAGAGTGCGGTGGAGTCACAGCTCACAGAAACCTCCAGCTCTTGGGCTTAGGCAATTCTCTTGCCTTAGCCTCCTTAGTAGCTGGGACTACAGGCGCGCCCCACAACACCCGGCTATTTTTTTTATTGCAGTTCAGTTTGGCCAGGGCTGGGTTCAAACCCGCCACCCTTGGGACCCTGTATAATGGGGCCCGTGCCCTACTCACTGAGCCATAGGTGCTGCCCTTTATGATAACCTTTATGCCAGGCCTTAAAAATGGTACAAAGAAAAAATGATTTTTAAATAACTCTTAAAATAAAGAATTAGGGAGTGGTGCCTGTGGCTCAAAAGGAGTAGGACACCAGCCCCATATACTGGAGGTAGCGGGTTCAAACCTGGCCCTGGCCAGAAACTACAAAAAACAAAACAAAACAAAACAAAACACAGAAGTAGGCCTCACTCCATTTTGAAGTTATTTAGCATTTTAAAAGGTAGTTTATACCCAGTTCTATCTTCTTACATATATGTATACATGCATGCATACAGGAAAACAGAAAAGACCTATTACTTCATATCCACTCTGTGGATGGGTTCTTATAAACTGTACACTTCTGCTTATGTTGCCTAGCACGGTTCAGAAAGATATTTAGGAATCCCAACATATACCTGACTAAGAGGCATTTTTTTCTCCACGGAAAGAAAAGATTTTTGGGTAGATACTGATTTATTTTTTTATATTTTTTTATTTTTTTGCACTTTTGGCTGGGGCGAGGTTTGAACCCACCACCTCCAGTATATGGGGCCAGCGCCTATTCCTTTGAGCCACAGGTGTCGGCCTAGACACTGATTTTTTGAAATTCCTTATTTCTCATTTTAAGTCATTTTAAAAGAAAAACATTTTAGCCTTAGGCAGTTAGAAAATAATCCAACCTATTTTATTTACAGCACAATTTCAGGATAAAGATTTTCATACACCTGTACCCTCAGAACCAAAATCCATCCGCTTTTTTATCCCTTACTTCTAGACTGTAAAACATAGTTCTAAAGTTAAACTCAAATCTGTTGACAATTACAGGAGTATCCACTTGTGGATGGTACAGAATTCTCAGATAATAACATTCTCTTTTAGTGTTAAACTCACATTTCCAAACTGAGAAAGCACAGATTATACATTTCTAAATTGACATTTCCAGGTAAGGAGAGAAAACCTAGTGGTAAACAAAATGAAATATTATTAATTATGGTCCATAAAATACATTCTGCCATTTGACTATTTCAGGTAAGACTTCTGTTGATTACCAGCAAACTCTGGCCATAAGCCTTTCTTTCCTAGGCCAGAAAGGAAGACAAAGGAACTTATTTCTCTATTCTTTCCCATTTCCCTGACAATAAAAACTTTACTTTTTGAAGTTTGCATTCTAGGCATTCCAAACATTATATAATATATAAAGAAACACTTAAAGCTAATTCTTCCAGGCTCAGCGCCTATTGCTCAGTGGCTAGGGTATCAGCCACATATACTGGAGCTGGCGGGTTTGAATCCAGCCCCGGCCTGCCAAACAACAATGACACTACAACCACAAAATAAAAATAGCCGGGCGTTGTGGTGGGCACCTGTAGTCCCAGCTACTTGGGAAGCTGAGGCAAGAGAATCGCTTAAGCCCAAGAGTTTGAGATTGCTGTAAGCTGTGATGCCACAACACTCTACTGAGGGTGATATAGTAAGACTCTGTCTCAAAAAAAAAAAAAAAAGCAAAAAGCTTAATTCTTCCAAAACATTCACGCTTGATTCCTGCTTAAATCATTAGTTAAAAGGTAGTAGGGTTATAATACATTTTAACGGGCGGCACCTATGGCTCAGAGGGTAGGGTGACAGCCCCATATACTGAGGGTGGCAGGTTCAAACCCGGCCCCAGCCAAACTGCAACAAAAAAATAGCCAAGCATTGTGGCGGGCGCCTCTAGTCCCAGCTACTCAGGAGGCTGAGGCAAAAGAATTACCTAAGCCCAGGGGATGGAGGTTGCTGTGAGCCGTGTGACGCCATGGCACTCTATCGAGGGCGATAAAGTGAGACTCTGTCTTTACCAAAATAATAATAATAATAATAATAATAATAATAATAAATTTTAACAATGCACACAAAAGAAATCCAAGTGCAAAATTAAACATAAAAAATTCCTTGTCCTTTTGGGTTTTTAGTAGATATAGCTCCAAATAGCAAACTCCTGGTTACTTTTTAAAGTAGATTAAAAACAAGATTAACAAATGTCCAAAGCATTTGATTGTAAAACTCTGTTGGTGGCCATAGTGAGGTAGGATTTTTACTATAATTGAGACTAGAAATGACAGGGACAGGGGAAAGGACTTTCCTTTTTTGGATAAAGAGTGAAAATTTTATCCAGAATGAGTGGTGATGAAAAAGAATACTCAAAATCAGGCTATAAATACAGCAAAAATTAAAATATCAGAATAGTGCTATACCATTAAAGATCTAAAGAACTTTCTAAGTATTTGTGAAGGATGCAAATTATTATTTGAGGAAATTATGTAATTGCTAAATGAAATAATGTTTTTTTGTTTTTCTATGCAGATCTCCAAATCAATAAGGACGCAAAATGACATAATTTTATAGTCATTAAAATATATAAAGATGTTATAGCCATATAATTGTTTTGTATGTATGTAGTATTTTAAAGTTTTATTAGCATGTGCCTTTTAGAACAATAGCCTTAGTCTTTATTAACGTAGTGAAATCTAGTCAATTTTCGTTAAAAAGCTATCCACTTCACACACCAATTGTTCAAGACACTTCATTTTATCTCTCATAAATTGCTGAAAATAGCAAACATGTCTCTTCTGCAACTTTCTTTTTACTTCCTAATGTGTTTTAAGGAATTTTTCATTTGGAACCTTTTACAAGTCCACTTATATCTATCAATCAACCATTCTACCTTTCTTATAGGTTTGAGAAATGATATTCTGTTTAACCTAAAGATGTTTCTTTTGTAAAAAAGAAAGTACTTCCTGGATAAATCTCAATTTGCATTTGTTAAAATCCAAGTTGCTTTGTAAATGACCTAGTTTTACTGGTTTGGAAGCAGATAAAAGCAATTGAAAAGCTCCCAAATGTAAACATTTCCAAACTGTGTACAAACCAATCTTCCTCCAGCCTCTAAAGTTTTGGGTAAGAAATAGATAATTTTTGGTTAGAAAAAGAAATTAACCAATGTTTAAGAATAGGAAGTCCAAAACACTAAGCAGACTGGCTTACATGGTCAAATAGTAACTATTCTAATGTAGGTTTCATCACTTGGTCATTGTGCTGACTGACGCCACGTTTATGTGTGAGGGCTACTATGAGTCAATAGATGGCAGTCCATCGCCTAGTAAAAGAGCTGAAGCTGACTAAAATCACCATGCATCTTGTTTGCTTTGAAGAACGAACACTGCTTAATTGCATACATTTGGATATCACTCATAAACTGATAACTATTTTATTTTAGATGGATTGATGTTTAAACACGTTCATGTAGTTACATAGTAAACTCATTAATAATTTAAACTTGTTAGTTATAAATAGCAATGGTTACTTCAATATATATTTTTTAAATCAACCAAGATTCCAGATTAGGATAAATGACATTTTCAAATTGAATGTTATACTTATAAATAGGATATATTCTAATTCTCTGTTTTTTAGCATAACACTTAAAATTTTAGAAGATCTCAATTTGGGATGTGCGGGAAAGTTGAGGATACACCTTTCTATTGAAAATCTGTAAGTAAGTTAAATGGTACTAATAAAATGTGAAAACAAACCACCTGCTGGCATTCTGGATTCTTGGGCCTATGTTAATTCATTTAGTTTTCAGTTATTTTTTCTAATGATTCTTTTTACAATTTATATATCTAAAAAGCTAAAATATTAAAGAAATCTTCAAATATTTCTATTTTGATAAGGAAACCAATTTTTACTCTTTAATTATAATTACATTAAAAACACAGGTGCAAGTAATCAAAAAAGCAGCTCAAAATGGTACATCCTACATTTCAAGATTGGAATTCTTTAAGTTAAAATTCTAAAGTTAAAAAGAAATGTAATGTTCAGTCAAGTCTAGTGAGCTGGAAAATAAATAAATAACAAAGAAGAAATGCAACTTCAAATCTATTAGGATATTGGTTTAATACAGTTACAAAGAGCGGCTCTGTGATCTTGAAAAGTATAATACATAATTAGATTCTAATTAAGTTGAGGCTGTAAGGATTTCATTTTATTACATTAGGATTAAAAAAACTGTACATAACCACAAACTAATGTATTTACCTAATGTTTCACAACTGTAACATCTATGTGTAACATATAAGGGCACGTATATATTTTTTGGTATAACACTTAAAAATTTAAAAGATCCCACTTTGGGATTTGCGGGACAGTTGAGGAATTATAGCTTTCTATTGAAAATCTGTAAGTAAGTTAAATGGTACTAATAAAATGTGAAAACAAACCACCTGCTGGCATTCCTGGATTCTTGGGCCTGTGACAGACAGATTGATGGTGAGAGTCTATTTGTTGTTTTACTTATTATTTCTTTAAGAGGAGAGCAGTAAAAAGACATGTTTCCCCCAGATTTTGCCCTCTCTGTTTTTACTACCCGTTTTCTATAAACAAAACTTTTTAATAAGTAATACCATAAAGAACTTTTAACAACTATTAATACATTATATCATATAATTGTATAATTAAAAGCATAATTGTATCTTGCTCAGCACAACATTTTTAATACATTAAAAAAAAGTGACTACAAGGACTGTCGTGAATTACTGAAATTAAGTGGAAAGATAAAAGTAAACTAACTTCATAATATTGATTCAATTAGATTCTACAGCAAACTATGTTTTCTACTTCTACCTAGCCTAAAATCACAATAAAGGAAACCAGAGAATTGAATAACTTAAATCGTATGAGGCAGTATGTATACATTTGGAGAAGTCAAAAGGCTTACGGATATGGCAGTTGAATTGTTCTATATGAAAGACACACTAAGTTTTTTCTAGCTTTATTAAAAAAATGTGTAAATATTTCAGTAAAGGCAGAAAAATGATAATGGAAGATATGATGGCATGTATCGTTGTGGATTATGGATAGCACATTTTAAAGATACTGGATTATTACTCTTTTTTCATTGCTTCTACCATACTTTTTCCATTTAATAAATATAATGTAGGAAGACTGACAAATATAATCATTAAAGGATGCTAATAATAAAAACCAATCAAAATTTTTTAAGAACAAGAAGATTAAGGGTTGTGGGCATGGGAAAAAAGAAAAAGCATATTACTGTTTTCGCAGTACAAAAACTCTTCAGATGTTTATTATCTTCCAGCAGAAGATACTTGTCTATATTTTATGGTCAGCAGTTCAGAGAAGGGTAAATAAGCTAGGTCTTGGGGAAAATAAAAAAGGTGCTTCTACTCACCGTTAGGTGATACTGCCTCCAGATTTCTGGGCAAGCCTGGAAAATAAAAATATTGATCAGCTGGGAGCATGAAACAAGGTACTTTACAGCCTGTTGGTTTTGGCATAACCCAGCATCCACCGGTGTCGGTCACAGGAAAATAAGAAGCTTAACAGAAAGGGTCTGCATTTCAGCTTCAAAAACCTGGCTAGACAGTTTAATTGAATTTTACACTGGTTTAACACACTCCCTGCCATTGTCAGAAAGCCAGTAACAAAGTTTTCTCTCTTTTTTTCTTTTCAGGTTAGAAGTTTTGGGCACTAAGATGTGATAAAGAGCCATAACTCAGTTAAACAGATAAATGAACAGCGGTTGTCAAAAATCAATAATACTTGCCAAAGTCCACCTTTTAAAAGAAACATTTTGAACTTTGTTAGCATGAGAGAAAACAATGTAACAGTAAATTGTAAAAAAGTAAAAAGCAGGTCTTCTGCTTCAAGACCTCAGTATGGTTATCTGTTTCTGATATCTATTGCCATCTTTTACCTCAATACTCTATAAAAAGAGAATTAAAAACAATAACAATAAAAAAAACCATTGCAAAAACTAAAGTCTATGTGTTTTCCTTTAAATGGTGAATCTTTCAATGTCTATATTTGCCGAGAAATAATTTTAAAAACCCAATAATTTTGTAAAAGATAGGCTTTTTGGGACCAGAATAGGTAACAACAAAATAAACAAGCAAGGAAATACACACAATAGGAGCAATAACAAAAAACAGTGATAAGGAGATATTTTCTCATGAATACACATGTAAATCTTCTTATGCCTAAATTATGATCTTGTTAGGGCGACACTTTCTGTGAACAAGCCATTTATGAACAGTTGATCAGTTTACCATCTTCTCAGGAAAAGACTGTTGATAAGAGAAAGCATATTTTTAATAACTATATTAATGATTTTAATATATTTAAACACTATGTTAAATGAAGGGCAATTCTTAAAGTGCATGTGAACTTATGGTTTCTGTTTACACATACAGGCTGAAAATTAGAATAAGTCAAGACTTCTTTAAACCTTTACAATACTTTGAGAAAATTCCTTACTTAATAATTCAAAAAACATCTGAATGCTAATAAAATCTTTGATTATACCATAAGTGATTAAACAAATAACAAAAAAGAATAGCTATGTTCCAACTATGCTGAAAGACTGTATCCATTATGCAATTTAAGCATTAATTATTTTATGTAATTTCCGATAGACGAGTGTATAAATCAGACTGTGTAATGGTCATTTTTACACTTTTAATGTTATATACACTCATGGAAACTAAACTGTCTGATTAAAAAAAGCCACCTACTGGTTAATGATTTCTGGATGAATGATGCTGATTAAAAAAACTATTTTTAGAAAGTGAAAAGTTGCCTCAAAAGGTGAAGATCATGTTAGTATGAAATGATAGCCACAAACTTGTAAATTACTAAAGTGCTTAAGACTATATATAAAAATATTTTATAAACGTATTTACACACAAAGATCTAATGCACAATATATCCTTAAATATTCATTGCCTACCTTTTACCATAGCTTTTTGCTGTGTATATATAATTTGAGTTGGATTACTATATAAATAAGCAAGCAGTTATTTATACATTAGTTATGGATAGTTCTTGATTACCACAGTATCCTCAGAATAATACGGTTGAAAAATCACAATCACTGAGTTGTCATACACTGGCAGAATGCCACTCTACCATGTGACCTTTTCTTGTGTTGCAGCAATTTAGTAATAAAAGAAAGAATTACTTGGTTTTTGAACAATCATCTGATTGCTTTGTACATGAAGATGATGCCTGATATAGAAAATTAGTAGTGAGAGACATGAAACTTCGTTTCACTTACAATTTTTAAAGATCCTACTTGACTATCTCCTAAGTACTTTTACTCAACATTCCCATGCTTAGCTTCATTTTTGTATTTTGTATATAACATTTCTATGTGAGGTTAAAAAGATGCCAATATATGGCACAAACATATTTAATTGCATAACTATGTATCATTAATGAATTTTTCAAGTCATAATTTTTTTGCTCAGATAACTTCAATTTGTTTTTATCATTCCTTAGTCACTGCATATATTTTTCTTCTTATCAAATAGTCCCCTCATTTATATATCTATTGCATGGAAAATGATATGTCTATTGCACAAAATAATTTCTTATTATTACAACCAAAACTTTGGTCTAATTTATTTTAAACTATTTTAAATGAATGACTAGTCAGCTGTGTAACTCATCTAAGATGCAAATATAAAAACTATTAAAATACAATTTATTTATTGGTTTTCTGGTGATCTCACCTTATTGGCACTTAGAAAGGATGGCAACCCAAAGGGCCTCCTCAAATCACAAAACTGAAAACATTCAAAGTGTACTTGTACATCTGTTTTAGCAATGTGCTACACTGTTTGCCAACCTTTGCCCAACTAGTTTTCCCATCTATTGTAACTTTGTATAATAAACCATACATGAATAACTGAGTATTATTCATAAAAGTCAAAGATGAAACAACACAGTTTGCCACAACAGATGAATTGAGAGTTTATATTGTGCATTTTGACCCATATTGAATTTTATCAGGTGCTAATTATTGTTTTATGAGAACAACGGCTTAGTGCATCTGTTGTTTAATTCCCACTTCCCTATTCTCAAATGTGAACATCAAAGAAAATAAAACACTCAATCTTAAACAGCCCCTGACAGCAGACCAAGACTCAAGTGCTCAATAGACAAGGCCCTTGCCACCAGTTCTCATATTTCCACAACAATGAACAAACACAAAAACAGCACTAAGCGGCCTTTCCTCCTCCTCAGCTCCCCTTGGCCAGTTGTCTGCCTTGTACTAGAGAGAGCCCTTGAACGCAGCCCTGCTGGGAACACAGCACAGGAGAAAGGATTAGCCTTACTAACATGCTAGCATTTGCAAAAGGGGAGAAAAAAAAAAACAACCCAGTACTATATTTGGTATATGAATAACCAAAATGTATGAGCTGACAAGAGACCAGGACAGGCCTGTGGCTCCCCGGGAGAAAATGTAGCTGTGATGAGTGACAGGGCTTTCAGGAAATATGTTCACAATCACAGACAGTGAAGGCCATGACCTAGATCGTTTAAGAGCTTGTCTTGTCAAATTATCAAAAGCTTCTTCCTCTCTGAATAAAGAGTGACATAAGTGAGTGTCAGAAAGCTGCAGGCTGACAAGCCAAGCATACAATAACAGAATGCACGTCACATACATGCTGAACACCGCCACTGCTAGCGGCAAATCTTAATGAGAGCGCTGCCAGCCCAGGAGACTTGGGTCCCTGCTGGCACAGCTACTCATCTCACAAAAATCCTTCAGCTCCAAGTCAGTTAGGCTCTGACACGACAACTACAATTACGAAACACAACTTTTTAACAGAATCCTCTGGTGCTTTGTCAAAGCCTCTGTTGTTAAGAGGTGGCCCCCTCAAGTCACTACAGCAAAACAAAAGATTTAATAAAATAAACAATATTCATTGATGGTGAATAACAAATAAAAAAAGAATAAAGAGAATGATTCAGTTTAAAATTCATTGAATGATATGGCAAGAAAAGCATTGCAATCTCTGGACTCAACCCCCCATCTTAACTGTTCCATATGTGCACTGATGTAATTTGACATTAAGAGAATGGCCCCACTCTGGAGCCCTGCAGTAGGCTCTTCATACACTCACAGCTATCAAGTCATCTGTCTATCCAGATAGGTTTGTAATCATTGTGCATTGACACTATTGCTCAAATATACAAAATATTTATTTATCCTGCTGTACACATGTAAATAAACTCTATATATGTGTAATATACAGATTCTCGTAGAAAGAAAAATTTGAAGAGAACATACTAGCATTTGCCTTGAACAAAAATGCCACATAAAGACTGCTCTGAGTTATAAAATTGCAGAAATGCACAAAAATTATTTAAGGTAAGTAACTGTTTTAATAATATTCTTTTTCTGTTCTGAGTAAAAATTTGTCATTTTCAAAGTAAAGGAAACATATTATGTACAACAAATACATGTGGGAATATGTAAAAGACCTATATAAACTTAAAAAAAAAATCAGTATGGAAAGACATGCACTACTCTTTAACTCTAATCTACTTCTAAATGAACCAGGTTTCATAAAATCATCTTTCCACTCAAAGTCAAATTTTAATTAATCCCTATACTTTTAATCCTCTGTGATCAAGGAAATCGACAAGCTTAATTTTTGACTCAAAGATTTCTTTTTGATATTCCCCTCCTAATATAAATGTAGTTACAAAGGCATAAAGTTTGTCAGTAGTGAACTGCATTCAAGGTTAATTTTACAAATATTTGCTAATATTTATAGTATAACTGCTGATTGTTGACTGAAGTATTATAAAGTAAAATTATATGAGAGCCAGTAAACCAAAGCATAATAATATAGCAGCTAAAATCAAGAGAATCCAGAGTCAAAATGGCAGGATTCAAATACTGGCTCTGCTATTTTGATCGGGCAAATTATACATCTCTGTCTCAGTTTCCTAACATATAAAATGGGGTAGCAATACTCTCTCAAAGAGCTGTTGTGACAATAAAAGAGTTGATAAGTATGACGTTCTCAGAATAATGACTGACATATCAAGTGTTCAACTGTATTAATTATTATGATGATGATATCAGTTTGGTACTCTCAATACTTCTGAGGCAGAAATTGATCATGAAGAAATTAGTATCAATAATGTAGCTGAAATAAATGAATCTACTGCACCATGGTCAATTCTCAGATGTGACTAAATCTAGGAAAAAGGAAAAATTCAGTTTGGGTGGGCTGTTCATAAAGACAGAGCAACCAAAAAAAAAAAAAAAATCCAAAAGAAAAAAACAAATAGAAAACACAGATTTTATTAGGTCATAGCTGCTTGTGGCCACCTTTGTCATAGAAAATAAAAAAGGATTCAGAAGTATCAATGAGCACCTACTATGTGCAATGTACTTATTTTTACATTTAGCTAAGGTCTACTCAATGATGTTTTTAGTTATTCAAAAATACACAGAAAAGAACACTGGATCAGATAGTCTGATCAATTGGTTATCCAATATGAACCTTGATCTAAATCTCATATTTTTTTTTTTTTTTTTTTTTGAGACAGAGCCTCAAGCTGTCGCCCTGGGTAACTGGCTCAAGCAATTCTCCTGCCTCCACCTCCCAAGTATCTGGGACTATAGGTGCCCACCACAATGACTGGCTATTTTTTGGTTGCAGCTGTCATTGTTGTTTGGCAGGACCGGGCTGGATTCGAACCCACCAGCTCAGGTATATGTGGCTGGAGCCTTAGCTGCTTGAGCTACAGGGGCCGAGCCTAAATCTCAATTTTATATAAAAATTAATTCAAAATGGATCATAGATCTGAATATGAAACATAAAACAATACACTGTTTGAAAGACTATAAAGAAAATCTTGTGACCTGGGATTGGTAAAGAGTTTTTAGAAATGACATCAAGAGCATGATTCATAATAGAAAAAAACTGACAAACTAAACTTCATGAAATTAAAAAAAATTTGTTCTGCCAGGGAACTGGAAAGAAGATAAAGACAAACTACAGGTTGGAAAAAAATATATTCAAATCACATACTCAATAAAACACTAATATCCAAAACATAGAAAGAACTATCAGAACCCAATAATAATGAAATAAACAAAATTACAGATCTTGACATCTTCAAAGTCAAAGATCTTGACACTTCAATAAGGAAGATATATTAAAGATGACAAATAAGTACATGAAGGATATTCAACATTATTAGCAAGGAAGCAAATGCAAACTAAACCACAATGAGATAAATATGTGTACTAAAAATAGGAAATTAATGTCAAAAGAAGCATTAATGAAAAATAAAACTCAACTATAATTTCGGATATAATGAGAGTAAATAATTTGGACTATTTTACTCTAAGCTTTTTCCTATGCAAATCTGCATGAACATAAATACATAACATTTACATTGAAATAGAATTATACTTCATATGCTGCTTTATATTTTTTTTGCATTTCATTTAACGTAGTAGCAACTTTAGCTTTCAATATTCATTTCTATATCATTTTCTAAATGGCTGAATAGTATCTCATTATACCAACATGTTGTAAGATTCTTAAGTTATTCCTGCTATTAAATATTTGGGTTGCTTCTAGTTTTCATTATTATAAACAATGCTGAAATAAACATTCTTATAGCTATGTATCTTTGCAAACATTCATCACTGAATTCCAGAAAGGCCATCCAAATGTACTTTGATAGTACAGCTTCCTTGACATTGGTTATTGTTATTGACATATTTTCCTTTCCTCATATTGATTTGTAAGCATTTTTAATATATTAAATATATATTCTAGATAATTGTCCCATCATAATTATTACAAAAATCTTTCCCAAACCGTGGCCTGACATTTAATTTTGGGATGAATGGTCTTTGAGGATGAACAGATTTTTCGGGGGTAGGAGGGGTAGTTAAACTATTATCCTTTTTTCTTTATGGTTTTTGACATTGATGTCTTTGTCTTCTAATAAGAGAATTTAATCTAATACAAGTACATTTAACAATGTATTCAGACATGTATTTTTGAGTTCACTGTTCACTGGTGCTGATTTAAATCCCTGACTTTTCCCTTAAATTCAGAAATGAGCAACAGATTGACTATATTATCTTATTGTCTCAGAATCCACTAACTTCTAGAGATTTCTCCACTTACCTTTTGGCATTTAGTTTCGTGCAGGAGAAGTTTGATGTTGATCTGATCTGCGTATTTTTCTCTCCCAATGTCAGTATAGTATTTTTAAAATTTCAAAATATTAAAGAGGCACAGATGTTTTTGTTACATGGATACAATGTATAATGCTGAAGTCCGGGCTTTCAGTGTGCCTGCCACCAGGGCAGTGTGTGCTATATTGCATACGTAAAATTTAATCCCGCAAAACCCTCTCACCAATACCCCTTCTTAGTTTTCAATGTTCTTTATATCTTCTTGACACTCAGAAATTTTACTGGCACGTCTAGACATGGGTCTTTTTTGCCCTCATACTGGGTGTGAACTCTTATGATCATAACTTCCTTTTACTGTTTTGCTTGGGATTTTCTCCACTTTCCTACGTCCTATAGTGAGTTTATTTCTGATTTGGGGACATTTCTGATTCCTTTTTTGATCTACCAGTTCTTTGTATATGCCTGTAATTTTTTCTTTTCTATTGGCTTATTAAAAAAAAAATGGAGACTTAACAATGTTTAGGTCTCCAATCAACTCATTCATGGAAAAGTTTAAATACAATCAAATTTGGTTTGTGAAGAACAGGGACACAGTTATAATTATATAAATCTGCAAAGTAGAGATGTTTTGTTCCAATAGAAATTGTTATCCACTCCATTAAAAAAACCCTTCTTATTGTCCCCGATTCTTATGAAAGTAAAAATCTGTAACACAGAATGAAATAGTAATTTAAAAATTGGTCATACCTACTTGCATATGTGAAACTACCTTACCACAATAATTAGTGTTCTTAGGGTATAGGCTTTTCTCTTAATATCTGTGATTGGAGAGTTATTTTAATGTTACACAACTATAAGGCATAGTGCATATTTCTAAATATAATTTAAGTTTCTTAAACTTCTTGAAATGGTTTTTGTTTTTATTTTTTTTTAATCAAGGCAATAACCAGTAGAAGGATATATAATAAACCAAGATCACACTTATTATTATTGTATCTCCAGCCTTCTTCCAACCTATTCCTAGTCTCCTAAGGAAACCCAATGCTAATAGACTAGTATGTATTCCTTTATCTCACTTTACACACACACAAGATTATACAGACCTTTTTTTTTTTTACTGAAATAGAATCATTCTATAGATGTTTATAAATTTGAGAGAAAATGTGTATTTTTAAATGGCATACCTAATTAACTAGTAAACAACCGAAGAAAAGTATTGTTTTTTAAGATTAATAAACTGCATTTTGATTTCAAGAAGAATATACCATATTTTGCCATGTATAATGCATACCATTTTGACCCAATTTTGGGGGGAAAAATAACAATGGATATTATACATGGGAGTGGGGAGACCCTCCTGGGGTGCTGAGCCTTCCTGCCTCATCCTGCTGGTGGGTACACAGGGTTCTAGGTTGGGAGGATCTGGGATCTGGTGGGATCCTCTGTCTAGCACCATAATCAGAGAAGGGGAAGTGGTGAGGCTGTCAAGGCCAGCTGCACAAAAGGGACGGGGAGCCCTGTGTCAGTTGTAGGGACCTGCCTAGCGGTGCACAAACTGATCAGCCTCAGAAGCCCCTGTCCTGCTGGCCATGAATGTGGCCATCTCCCCTGTCATGGTGGGGAGGGAAGTGCTCCTGAGAGAGAGGGAAGGGGCAGTCTTCACAGAGTAGGCAGCTGTGGGGGGAGGGTGGTATGATCTGCATGTTTGTCATGGGAGCCTTAGCCCTCCCCACAGAGCTGGTCACTTTCTCAAGGGGGTTTTGTTAGCTCTCCCCAGAAAGCTGATCACTTTCTTAAGGGGCATTTTCCTAAAAGTTTGGGCCAAAAATATGTGGGCACACACCACACATGGTATTGCATTATACACAGCAAAATACTGTACCCAGAACTGATCAGTATAGGCAAACGTCGATGCTCACAAGTAAGTCTTTAGATACTTTTAATAAGAGCAACTCTTTCCCAGTTGCTGTATTTTGTTTCACTACTATAGCATTTGAGGAAGATTTTCAGAACCCAATCAGAAAGTTGTCTGGGACCTATAAAATTCAGGGGAGTTGACCTTATTTTGTAATATTTAGTAAAGCTTTTAGCCTTAGTGTAAAAAGGATCTGAATTCCTTAACTGTCCTCCAATTCTGATAGTCTCAGAATTTGTCCACATTAGTGGTAAATAATTAGTGTCCTTACTAGTAATAAAATTCAAGTTTACCTGGCCTCTTACATCTGGAATTTTTTTTTAAGGTGAGGCATATAATAGGCTGAACTTGAAATTTTACAAAATCCATAGTGATCTTCTGCTTTATATGCATATATCAGAGACTCATGACTTCCCAAATGTGATTGCACTGAAGAATTAAGTACATTCCTAAGTGCCATAAGATTCTCAGAGAAAAACTAAAGTTATTTATCCTTTAATTTTGAGAGTTTACAAATATGTAATTAGGAGAGTTTAATATAAGGGAACAATCCTTCCTCTTCCTTTATTGTACGTTAAGGGCCTTCTACAAACTTATTTTTACAGTTTCTATAAAGACAACATAAATTTGCTAGCAAGCTGCTAGGTTTACTGAAAGTGATGTAGTCACTTCATGCATGTTCAGTAAACCTCTACATGCAATGAGGCAATTAGTATTGGGAGAGTTTAACTGGGAAAATTCTTCCAGTTAGGTAGAAGTGACTAGAAAGGAAACCATTTAGTAGAATTTCAAAATAAGGACTATTTCTCCTTCAAACTTAAACATGCTAAATTCCACACTTTGACGATTAAAAAAATAGAATTTATTTAAAGGTTACATATGTTTGCAACCATAAAACATTTCAGATATCCACTTATTAGGTAGTTTGGAACAGTTTTAGTTTTGCATATATCTATCAAGAGGATAGATGTATATGTATATAAGAGGATAGGAAGAAACCTATTAGAAATCAATTTTACTTAACTTTCTTGGGGGTATTCTGGTCTTTCAGGTAAATAAGCATTTTATAAGCCTATTGAAAAATTTTATTAAAAAAAAAAATCAATCAATCCCAGCCATGTCCCCTTCTTCCATTATGTTCAAAGTGACACTTAAATTTTGTGAAAAGTAGGGTAAACAAAGTTTACATAACCTAAGTATGGTTTTCCTCTTTATTCCCCAAGATAGGTGCAATCCTCTACTGTCAGAACTATATACTTATTTATTTGAAGGAACATATCAATCTATCACACTTCTAATATTTTAGAAATATTTTTAGAAATATTAGAATTAATATTCTAATATTTAGAAATATTAGAATTGAGAAAGTTCCAGCTTGTACGTTGGTGTGCATGACTTGACAATTTTCAGAAGCATTTAATTGGAATTACTCCTGATTCATTTGTTTATTCAATAATACTATGGAGCTCTTCTATGTGCAAGAAGCTAGAGATAGAGTAGTGAATATGTCTAAAAATTAACATGGAGCCTACATTCTAATAAGGGGAAATAGGAAAGTAAATATAACCTAAATGTGAATGTTATGGAGAAAAACAATGTGGGGAAAGAGGACAAGGAAGGCTGATCTTGTGGAAATTTGGTATTTTAATTAGGGTGGTCAAGAAAACCTCTGTAAAAAGGAAACATTTAGGCAGCAAAAAAAAAAAAAAAAAAGAGATGAAGGAGAAAATTGCTGAAGATAATGGGGGAAGAACATTTCTAGTAGGGGGAACATAAGGCAGAGGCAAGGGCATGTTTGTTTTTTTAAGGAATAGCAAGGAAACCTGTTTTTTTTTTTTTTTGGTGGGGGGCTGGGTTTGAACCTGCCATCTCTGGCATATGGGACCAGTGCCCTACTCCTATTAGCCACCCCAGGGGCGCCGCCCCAGGAAATCTATTTTTTTTGAGTTGGGGTCTGGCTCTTGCTCAGGCGGGTCTAGAACCTGTGGGCTCAAGGCAATCTACCCACCTTAGCCACCCAGAGTACTAGGATTACAGACATGAGCCACAGTGCCCAGCCTAGAGTAATCATTTTTAAGCAAAACCTAGACTTCAGCCAAGTGCAGTGGCTCACGCCTGTGATCCCAGCACCTGGGATTGCCTGAGCTCACAGGTTGGAGACCAGCCTGAGCCAGAGTGAGAACTCATCTCTAAAAATAGCTGGGCGTTGTGGCAGGCACTTGTAGTCCCAGCTACCTGGGAGGCTGAGGCACAAGAATTGCTTAAGCCCAGGAGTTTGAGGTTGCTGTGGACTATGATGCCATGGCACTCTACCAAGGGCAACAAAATGAGACTGTTTCAAAAACAAAACAAACAAAAAAACAAAAAACCTAGACTACATCAGTTCCCTATCCAAAATTCTTCTTCTTTTTTTTTTTTTTTTGTTGTTGTTTTTTGTAGAGAAAGAGTCTCACTTTATTGCCCTTGGTGGAGTGCCGTGGTGTCACACAGCTCACAGCAACCTCCAACTCCTGGGCTTAGGCAATTCTCTTGCCTCAGCCTCCTGAGTACACTACAGGCGCCTGCCACAATGCCCGGCTATTTTTCTGTTTTGCAGTTCAGCTGAGGCCAGATTTGAACCCGCCACCTTCGGTATATGGGGCCGGTGCCCTACTCGATGAGCCACAGGCGCCACCCCCTATCCAAAATTCTTAAATGTGATTTTGCCTATTCTCAAAGTAAAAGCTAAAGTCTTTACATTTAGCAACAAAGGCCATATGTGATCTGGTTTCTTAATTTCATCTCTTAATAATTCAGTTTTACAAACTTTACCTAACAAATGCAAACAATGTAACCTAATTGTACGCACCCTAATACTAATTTGAAAAAAAAATCAAAAAATATTTTAGTATACATTGATTTGAGAGTATTTTTTTCTAGCATCAAATAAAGGAACCTAATAAAATATGTCCTATGAATTTTTATTTTCTACTGCATTTAAAAGTTGACATGAAAGATTGATTCAAGCGATGAGCTCTCCCAAAGTAGATGACTGTGGGCAAATTAAAGAAGGTATGTTGCACGGACTGCAAGGGTAAAGCACCAAGCAAACAGCGCAGTTGAGAAAAAAATTGTGGACGAATTGAAGAAAACGTAGGAGTTTTAGGTTTCAATTATGTTTGACACAGACTGACTCAGTAATATTTTAATGAAAAAGGGTGACAATTTTAAATTTGTTAAATTTGTTGCTAAATTATTATAGATTGCCGAAGGTGGGATGGTTTTTTATAAGCAGTACAGTTCTGTAGTACCACACAATTGGCTCTGTGGCTGAAAATCAATAGTCTATACTGCTTTCTCAATCCTCAGAAGCTCTTTCAAGAGCCAAATAATTTAATAATTAAGCTATAATTTATTTTTATTTGCCAACAATTTATCTTTTTTTTTTTTTTTTAAGAGACAGAGTCTCACTTTGTCACCCTCAGTAGAGTGCCGTGGCTTAACAGCTCACAGCAACCTCCAGCTCTTGGGCTTAGGCAATTCTCTTGCCAAGTAGCTGGGACTACAGGTGCCCACCACAATGCCCCAGCTAATTTTTTATGTTGTTGCAGTTTGGATGGGGTTGGGTTTGAACCCGCCACCCTCAGTATATGGGGCTAGTGCCTACTCAGTGAGCCACACACACTGCCCCAAACTATTTACCTTCATGTGTTTTATAACATATTGATAAGTTGCTTAGTAGATCCGTTTATATAGTAAAGGCAGATTTAAGACAGAAATTTGAGAGATTGTCTAAGCAATAAACTGACAATAGCTAGAATTTCAACATGTATGCCTTTACTACATACGTTCATAAAGTATGGGATGATTTTAGCTTTAAGACCCTGGCAAATCTTATTAACCTTGCAGTGTCTCAGGTTTTTCTTTGTAAAGTGGAAGACACAGGGCTTGTACCTCATATGCTGGTTGTGAGGATTAAATCTATTGAACACTTACTATGTCCAGAAGACACAGCAGTGAATGAAGCACTCCCCAAGCAAAGTGCTTAAAACACAGTGTATTCAAATAACCACAGCTGTCATTATACTGGTAATGTCACATATAGCTCATGGAATGGTACTGTGTGCAAGCTACATATGTAGACATATTTTAAAATTCTCTATACATTTAAAAATTGTTGTCAGGAGGGAAAATATATGGCAGATTCAGAATTGGGATTTTTATTCTCTGAAAGTTACCAATTATATAGTTTGACTTTAGTAGGCCTTGAGTCCTCATTTTATTCTTTACCATGTAAAACTCTGGAATTTCAACCAAATACTTTTACACAAGTAGGTAACCAATACAGTATTTTTAACAAGTTTTAGAAAAGTATTCTTTGCTACAGCAAAGAATTGAAAATGACTCATCAGTTTTTTTTTTTTGGAGACAGAGCCTCAAGCTGTCACCCTGGATAGAGTGCCGTGGCATCTCAGCTCACAGCAACCTCCAATTCCTGGGCTCAAGCGAGTCTCTTGCCTCCGCCTCCCAAGTAGCTGGGACTACAGGCGTCCATCATAACACCCGGCCATTTTTTGGTTGCAGCTGTCATTGTTGTTTGGTAGGTCCGGGCTAGATTCGAACCCATCAGCTCAGGTGTACGTGGCTGGTGTCTTAGCCCGTTGAGCCACAGGCGCCAAACCGACTCATCAGTTTTCATCACAAATTCTCTTTGAACATATATAGCTGGTAATCTGGCAAAACAGAGGTCCAGGCTATGGCTATAGGAATGTACAAAGTAAAAAATTTCATGGTATCCTTAATTTAGAAAATGTTAGAGCATTATAGTTACCCAAGTTTTCAGAAATCCTCTGTGAATGAATGAACAGAAAGTCTGAAAGGCAGGAAAATGAAAAAACAACAAACAAAGGTAAAGGACGGTATTGCCACAGGGTTAAAAAAGCCAAAGATATCTATATAAAAAGGGAGGAGTAATGACTTAGAGGCAACCATGGCAAATGAGGAAGAGAGGATGATCCTATCCCTTAATTCAGAAGTATGTGGATTAAGGAAGAATGAGCAGTAAGCATTTGAGAGAGTTGCGGAAGAAATAATTATCTTCTGTGGAAGGCCAGGTTGCAAGGCAAATCTAAAGCATGTGTGGGACTGGCAAAACAGTTACAGTAACCTGGGGCCAGAATAATTCTACTTCCAAGTGAAACCTCATGAAGAGCTTCTGGGTAGTTGAAGGTCTATCAGCTTTTCCATAAGGAGTCAGTGGAACTCTGGCTTCTCTGGGCTCCAAGCAAATCTTATGCTAGGTGGGCAGGCTAGAAACAAACCAGTACCTGGAACCTTCACCATGTGTTGTTAACAGCTGTCATTTTTAGAGACAAGGTCTCACTCTGGCTCAGGCTGCTCTCGAACCTGTAAGCTCAGGCAAACCACCTGCCTTGGCCTCCCAGGTGCTAGGATTACAGATGTGAGCCACTACGCTTGGCTGAAGTCTAGGTTTTGCTTAAAAAAGATTATTCTAGGCTTAAAAATAATAGATCTGGCAGCTTTGGGAGAAAGGGTACTGCCTTTTCTGAAGTTGGAAACAGCCTAATCCAATTTTATTATGAGATAGGGTCTTCAAAGAATCTCAAACTCCTGGGCTCAAGCAGTCTTCCTACCTCAGCTTCCTTGATTAGCTGGGATTATAGGTACACACCACTATTTTAACTGTATTTTTAAAATGTTTATTCAGGGGCGGTACCTGTGGCTCAGAGAGTAGGCTGCTGGCCCCATATATCAAGGGTGGCGGGTTCATACCTGGCCCTGGCCAAACTGCAACAAAACAAATAGCTGGGTATTGTGGCGGGCACCTGTAGTCCCAGCCACTCAGGAGGCTGAGGCAAGAGAATTGCCTAAGCCCAAGAGCTGGAGGTTGCTGTGAGCTGTGACATCATAGTACTTTACCAAGAGCGACACAGTGAGACTGTCTCTTAAAAAAAAAAAAAAATGTATACTCAGGGCGGCATCTGTAGCTCAGCGGGTAGGGTGCCAACCATATAACTAAGACTGGTGGATTCAAACCTGTCCCAGGCCAGCTAAAACAAAAATGACAACTGTTAACAACAACAATAAAAAATAGCTGGGCATCTGTAGTCCCAGCTACTTGGGAGGCTGAGGTAAGAAACCACTTAAAGCCCAAGAGTTTGAGGTTGCTGTGAGCTATGATGCCACAGCACTCTACCAAGGGGTGACGTAGTGAGACTGTCTCCAAAAAAAAAAAAAATAATAAAAAAATAAATGTATATTTATTGGGCTTACCAATCCTCATTTCAGATTAGAATTTAACACGTATTAGAGGCCCAATGTAAAAAGTTAAGCAAAATGAGCAATAGAATTCATCAGGGTACATAGTTATGATTTAACAAAAACAAAAAAATAAAAAAAGAATTAATTCAGAGATGACATATGACTTTTACAAGTAGTTTTAAACTGCTATATAGTTTCTTGTTTCAAAAAATTGTGTTATCATAGGTAAGAGCTCTTGGGAAGAAGTAAAATCCAGATGCTATTAAACCTAACTGCTAAACTAGAAAATCTTGATAAGAAAATTATAATTGATAACTTAACATAGACAACAACAACATAATACTAGTGTGATTCAGGATCTGTCAATTTTAAGACTTGGTAAATACAGTATTGAAAACTACTTTGGAATGAAACAAAACCTATCACTATATTTATTCTTAGTGGAATTAGAACATTCAAATTAGTCAATCATATTCAACTTCATTAATCACCTAAGAAATATAAATTAAAACAACACAGTAATATTTTTTCTTTACATGATTAGCTGAAGTTTTCAAAGGACCAATAATATTTAATATTGATACTTACAGTATTCACTTCTCTATTTTAACACTGCTGGGAGGTGGGCATAAATCTTTCAGAAGAGTAGTATGACAGTATTTCTTCAGACTAAATGTATACACTTTTTAATTTCATAATTCCATTTATAAAATTTGTTTTACTCATATACTCTTACATAAACATAGATATTCACACACAAATAAAAGATGTTAACTGCAGCATCATTTATTTAAAAAAATAGTACCAATCTAAACATATTGGTAAAATTTTAATCCATAATTGTCATATTTATAGAAGAAACATACATAACAAACACTTATACTGTAATTTGTTTTAATCTGAAATTCATTTCAGTAGAAAGCCATAGTAATTTTTTAAGCAAAAGATTATAGATATACTTTAATATACATGATATCAGAACAATATCTGTGCTTTGCATTATGTCTTACAGAAGCACACATTAAAAGCAAAAAACTTTTACTATTTTTTAAAAATAGATAAGTAATGCTTGAAAAAGAGACCCTTTCATAAATGTTCCCTCAACCAATTAGGATTGGCACTTAGGTATGAGTATGAAAAATGACTCTGTACTGATTAGCTGTTAATATAAAATAAACATATGTTGCTATGTAGTAAGAGATGCAATTAAGAGCTAAAATGACAGACTCTTAATGAGACATTCATTAGGAGTTAGAAGTAAATTGAATGTAGAAAACTACATATTCCACATCCAAGCTGCACCTACTTATTTCACTAGCCTTTCTGGTCTCTGAAATTGTGACCAGAACCCCATACACATTAACAATATGATGTAAATGTTGTTATTTAAATCTAAAGAAAGAGCTAATAAAACAAGCATATATAAAGTACTGGGTGACACGCAGCATGAAACCAAGCTTCATACAGATGCTTATATAAAACTGCTAAGTGTTCATTTATTCTCATATATTTCATTTAAACATGCATTAATAGTCTGGGTATTGAGAAACCTCTTGGAGGTGGGACACAAATATAAGAGGGACTCTACTTAACAAATAGAAACAAAATGTAATTTAATTCTTTGTACCCTCGAATTAACCTGAAATAAAAATAAAAATATGCATTAATACATAAGCAGATTTTATATGTTATTTACTATATTTCTTTAACTTTTACTTGGTGAACCCCCATAAAGAAAGGGGCTAGTGTAGGTTTAAAATATTTATTAATCCTGCCTCTTAAACCTGATAGTTACAGCCCTGCTTTACATGTTTAGTGGCCACAGGGAATGAGTACCTGTATAATGTAGAGTAAATAACTACCTGTACAATGTAGAGTAAACATTCTTTTAGGTAGGCTCTTAGTTATAAACTGGCATATTGACCCCAAAAACTGATAAATTAATTATATGCAGGATACTCACATCAGTATAGTGGCCTTGCATATGACATCGGTCACATTGTTTAGACCAGGAGTATCTGAAAAGACATCTGTGGCTCAATTTCTTAGGCAAAGGACAGTTTATGCAATGGGCAGCTGGACAGGAATATAGTAAATGTCCTCTTTCGGAGCACAAGAAGCATGGACGAACTTTCTATGTGGCAGAAAAAAACATAAAACAAAATCTCTTTAGCAAAATACTTCAATCTCAAACAGTAGAAGATTACTATTTCTTAGTATATAATCCCATAAAATTTATTGCTAATTTGAGACCCTAATCGAGGCCCAATCTTGAGCATAACTCAAACAAAATGTTGCACTTAGAACTTTAATATAAGATACCTGTGTACCGTGGATGCCATGAAGCAGTGGTTGTCAACCTTCCTAATGCCACAACCCTTTAATACAGTTCCTGGGGGTCGCGACCCACAGGTTGAGAACTGCTGTATAAAGGATTAGTCTGTACAGGGTGGCATTGATTTCTTATGTCTTGTCTTACAGGAATATAGGAATATCAACAAAGTGAAAGGTATCTTAGAACATGGAGTAATAGTAAAATTATCTAGAAGCTAAATCACAGGAGGAACAGATACAGAAGGGGCTGTTTTGCATAGAGAAGTACAAACAAAAAGGAAACATGAGAGTGGTCTCATGTATGTATTTCAAAGCTAGTCATGTGGACCAGGGAACAGGTTATGAAAGGAATGTTCGCTAAGAGCTTAGTATGTGCTAATAAATGTCTGAGAGTTTCTGTTCTGTGGTGTTCGAAGTGTTAATGTACCTGGCTTAACATAGTATCAATAATCTTTTATGAATCACTATAATTATAATTTTCTTTATTATTATTATTAAATCATAGTTATGTACATTAGTACAATCAGGGGGTACAATGTGTTGGTGTCATATATAATCTGAAATATTTTCATCAAACTATTTAACATAGCCTTCATGGTATTTTCTTAATTATTGTATGAAGACATTTGTATTTTGCATTTATTAAGTTTCGCCTGTACCCTTTTAGGATGCACCTTAGGTAATTGGTGGGGCCACACCTACAGTGCATCAGAGAAATTATAATTTTCTAACAGTGAAAATTAACCCACAGTGAAATAAGCTGTGTATAAAGTAAAAGGGGTCTCATAATCATGTGATGCAATCTTCTTATTTATTGATAAGAAAACAAAAGTATAGAGAGTTAAATGATTTGGCTAAGATCATATGACTAGTAATGGGAAGGTGAAATTGATTCCAGGTTTTTAACTCTAAATATATTGCTTTTTCCCCTATACTTAGGCTACTTATACTTTAAGACTCTAAATATATTGCTTTTTCCCCTATACTTAAGCTATACTTTCATATTTATACAAATAAAACTTAACACTCACAATACAAAAAATTTGAATTCTAAAGTTATAGGGTTTTAAACCTGTCTTGATTTTTTAAAATGTGAGAAGTAGTATTACATATTATACATACTTGTGGTAAGGGGCAGTTTTTTGACAAATGGCCACGTTTGTCACAATTTCTACAGATAACGTTTTTGTAGTCTGAGTAGTATCGCTGGGCCAGTCTTCTAGGAGATCTGTTATTAGCTATCTGGGCCTAAGGGAAAAAGAATCAAGAATTAAAAAAGAAAAATCATTTCACTCTGTTTAATAAACTATCTACTCTTCTTTTTTAAAGACAATTATCAGTGAGTAAAGAACCATCAAACTTCAAGTCAGTTCCATTATGTGGTAAGTAAGGCAAGAGTTTTAATAGTCATTTCTGTTCAATATGGATCTAGTAACAGGGAATTTTGTGATTTCTCCTGTTCTCTTAAAAGGAGGTAGAAAAATAAAAGGATATACTGTAAAGATAACTACTCATTTTTGTCTGTCACTCTTACCCATTCTTTGACACTTCTCCAAATTACTCATTTCATTTCTTTTCTTTTTTGTTGAGACAGAGCCTCAAGCTGTTCCCCTGGATAGTGTGCTGTGGCATCACAGCTCACAGCAACCTCCAATTCCTGGACTCAAGCAAGTCTCCTGCCTCCGCCTCCCAAGTAGCTGGGACTACAGGCGCCTGCCACAACGCCCAGCCATTTTTTTTTTTTGGTTGCAGCCATCATTGTTGCTTGGCGGGCCCAGGCTGGATTTGAACCCACCAGCTCAGGTATACATGACTGGCGCCTTGGCCCGTTGAGCCACAGGCGCTGGGCCTTCATTTCTTTTCTTTTCTATCCTTCCGTACTAATGGTTCAGGTCTAGCAGAGATACTGACATCCATCATCTGGATGCTCTAAAAGTCAAAACCAATGTTGACTTCTGTAAGTGAAAGTACACCACATTTTCCTGAATGAGAGTTGTGCATAAATTTTTCACTTAGAGGATAATGATTTTTTCAATTTTGTCTTTAGCAAAGCATATCATATGGAATATCTAAATAGGAATATGTAAAACCCAACCATTTTTTATCTTGTTTGATAGAATTTCATCTTTGAAAAAGTTTTCTTCTTTTATTTGTTATTTTGCTGAACTGGCTAAGTAGGCTACAAATAGATACAATCTAGTTATCTCTTAAAACTTTTACTTACTCTCATTTTTTTTAGCATCTGCCATGATTAAGGCTAATAAATGACAAAGATTAACACCTGTTACATCCTAAAAATAGACTAACCATTTCCTTACACTGAAGCAGTAGTTATTTCCGGTGTTGATCTTTAGTGGTTCCAGGGCTGAGGGGATTTACATTAGTAGAGGAGAAACAAAAAGGGAAAGGGGACTAAATGATAATGACTATTAACTCACTAACAAAAGCCAAGGGTGAACCTAGTTTCTGAAGAGTTAAATCACTCAGGTACTAAAGTGAAACATTTTCTTATAAGCCACTTAAGATTACTGCTATTTGAAAAGAGTTGATTAATGTTCCAAAAGTTATCATAGTAAGACTGACTTAAAGGAAATTATTAACCTGTTACAGAGAATTTCAAAAGCAATTTAATTTTACCTCAATATCTTTTTCACTGATGAACCAATTCACACCATCTTCTCCTACAAAACAAATAAAATATCACTCAACCTTGGCATCTTCAAAGCACTTATAAATTGACTATAAATTATTCAACCCCAAAGGCACAGGGAGAAATGCTAAATACCTGAAATTTTTATCTTAGCTCTGCTGTTAGTTGTGTGAACAAATATTTAATCTCTCTGCACCTCAGTTTCCTTAACTATGAAATAAGAATAATTGTATTTTCCCTGTTTACCTAAAAAGTCCCGTGAGAATCAGATGAGATATGTAAAGATACTTTGAAAATCATTAGACTATATACAAATAAAAAAAAAAAAAAAGAAATCAGTGTGGTGCCCGTAGCTCAGTGGGTAAGGTGCCAGCCATGTACACCAACGCAGCCAGGGCCTGCTAAACAACAATGACAACTGCAACAACAAAAACAAAAATAGCCAGGCGTGGTGGCGGGGGCCTATAGTCCCAGCTACCAGGGAGGCTGAAGCAAGAAAATCGCTTAAGCCCAAGGGTTTGAGGTTGTTGTGAGCTTTGAAGCTAAAGCACTCTACCAAGGGTGACAAAGTGAGACTCTGTCTCAAAAAACAAAACAAAACAAAACAAAACACAACAAAACCATGGGCGGCGCTTGTGGTTCAAAGGAGTAGGGCTCAGGCTTCATATGCCGGAGGCCAAAAACTGCAAAAAACAAACAAATAAAAAAAAACCCACAAAGTCACAACAGATAGAAATCAGTGAAGGCACCAAAAATATAACAAAAAGAAGATCAGTGAAGGCACCAAAAATATAACAGCAAATGCACTATGAAATCTTACCTGACTTTCCCTATCTGACTAAAGGAGAAAGATTTACCGAGGCAGTTGTTACAACCCTCCAATCCCACCAAGGAGGCCCAGTCAGGGAAACAACAGACCTTGGGCTCTGGGACATTCCAAAAGAATCATATAAATGGCTGCATTAGGACTTCTGTGCTTTGACTTCTTCTTTTGCTAAATTGGTATGTTCTTCAGAGAATTACTGATTACAGAGTACTCCCACAGAATGAATAAACTTTATTTTTTCTCTGGTTACTCTGTCCATTGTCCATTAACTTGCAGACCCTCCCATCTAAACTCAAATTGGCAGAGGAAAAGTTTTTATTCCCAGTAGCTGTATTAACTCTGTCCACTAGCTTTCCATTATAGTTGACCTTCATTATAACATTTAAAAAAACTAGACTTTGAATATTAGCTTACAATGAGGGTTGGAAGTTTAGCATTGTATTTTGTAACATCAAAAGTAGTAAAACAAAGGAGGAGGCCAGATATCTAAAAACTATTGGTTAATCTAAAAATACAACTATAAAAACCTAGAGGAGGAAATAAACCTTCACTTTTTTTTTTGTATTTTTCTTCTCTGTGCTGTGTCCTTTTACAAATTTGCAAATTGCTGCTGTTCCTTTAGTCCACCCATGGCCAAGGAGGAAGGGACCTACGACTAATGCAGAAGGTAACAACAAAGGTGTGAAAAGTTTTTTCCTCCCCTCAAAGCAAAGTTAAGATTTTCTCCATCCTCCTACCTTACTACTTTCCTCTATCTCTAAAACACAAATCAAGCCTGACTTTTTGAAGAGACATGACATAATCTCCATGTTCCCAGGCCTACCAAGAGTAAGTGTCTAGAGATATATTTTGAAATAAAATACTTTTACTAAGAAAACCATGAGGCTGCTTTACAAAAAAGGCCAATCCACAGGAAAGCAAAGATGCTGTGCTGATTATTTTCTTTGTAAAATTTGCTGCATCCACACACTGAGAGTAGAGAATACATTAAACAGCAGCAGCTTCTATTCCTTCATCAAGCATCTACACTATTACAGCTTTCATTCAAAGTATCCATTTAAAAAACATAGTTCCCTGTTAACTTTCAAAGTTCTCTTTTGTATCTCAATGTCCTTCATCATTAAAATTCAAATTGATCACTAGAAATCACTTCAATTATAAAAGGACTTAAAATTGTTATTGAAAAAATAAAATACAATGGGCAGCACCTGTGGCTTAGCTAGTAGGGCGCCGGCCCCATATACCTAGGGCTGCGGGTTCCAACCCTGCCCCTGCTGCATTAACCGGGCGTTGTGGCGGGCCCCTGTAGTCCCAGCTACTGGGAGGCTGAGGCAAGAGAAAAAATAAAATACAAAACCAATGAAATGCAAAATATCAGCTGTGATCACTTTAATTCCCGATGAATTGACACATGAACAGAGAATATTGAAAAAGGAAGGTTTGAGAGAGGGAGATTGACTCCATTCAGAATGTTTTAATATTCCTGTGGAATTCAACAATAGTCTAGGTTATATACAGTTGTCCCTCAATAAATGTAAGGGATGGGTTCCAGGACAACTTATGTATAATCAAATCCACACATACTCAAGTTCCATAGCTGGACCCACATACACAAAAAGGTGACCCTCTGTGCATGTGGGTTTCAGATCCCCACTGTTTTTTCAATCCACGTTTTGTTAAGTGGATCCATGAAGTTCAAACTCATCTATTTAATAGTCAACTCTATTAACAAGTCTTCAAAAAGTTATAGCAAATTCTTAAGTAGAAAACTCATCAACAAGGCTAGGTGTGGTGGCTCATGCCTGTAATCCTAGCACTCTGGGAGACTAATGGGGGAGGACCACCTTGAGCCCATGAATTCGAGATCAACCTGAGCAAGAGCAAGACACCACCCTCTGCTAAAAACAGAGAAAAATTAGCTAAACACCATGCCAGGCACCAGCAGTCCTAGTTACTTGGGAGGCTGAGGAAGGAGGATCACTTGAATTGAGGAGTCTGAGGTTGCTGTGAGCTCTCAACAGAGACTGTCTCAAAAAAAGAAAATTCATCAACACTATACAAAATAGGGTTTAATTATAGATGAAATCAGTTTTTCTCAAGTGATACATGTAGGAAAGACATTACAAGGAACACATAAATCAACTCTTGGCCCTACTCCAAGGCCTTAAAAGACTCCAGTTTTGGCTTGATCTTGGTAATGACTGCTGATGCTTGCTTTTGTTCTTTCACCTATCCAGTCTGTGTCTGACTCATGTCCAAACACCACATTTTACCCCAACAAAAGCCAACTCCTTAGAATTTCCATTGTTGCAGATTGTCAGTGGTTGTCAACCTTCCTAACGCCGTGAACCTTTAATATAGTCCAAAGGAGTTGCAATCCACAGGTTGAGAACCACTGCTCTACATTATTAAATTCTAGGTATGGTACTTGATACCTAGCTTCTAGTCTTAACTCTGCCTCTAATCCACTGTATGGTGTTGGGTAGTCTTATTTAACTTCTCTGGGGCTGTATAATAATGGGTTGGATTAAATGATATCCATAGCACCTTTAAGGACCACATTTCTGTGATTTTAGTTTTCTTTCACTACTGGAATCAAAACTTGTCACTTAGTCTAATTTACCTAAGTCCTCCAGACCCTTGCAACAGTACAATGAAAGAGTTTGGGCTAGATTTCTGAGGGCAGACTGTTAAATAAGGTGTGTTTGAACTTCACGGATCCACTTATGCATTAGATAACTTTCCACAGGGCCCAGGAGCATTTCATTTTCCATGTGCCTACCACTTAGTGCTATAGAATGTAAAACGGACTGCCCTAAAGTATAAAATTAATGGTGCCTATCATCAACTCATAGCTGTTTTATAGATTTGGTCTGCTAATGTTTGGGATTGTAATTCTTTTCAGATTTAGGAACTGTGATCAAAGCAGCAGCTGATCAAAACAGTAGTTTTCTTTCTTTGCAATACATCAACTCAGTTTGACAAATATCTTTTGTATTTAAAGAGTACAACAAGCAAGATGCTAGGTGTTTACTGATATGACTATATTCATTTTTAAAGGATCTGGGAAAGAGTTTGGGTTAGATTTCTGAGGGCAGAAGCTAGTTCACCCTATGCATCAGTTATACTTAGTTTGCCAATATTTGGGTGTGTTGGAATAGCTGAAGATGATTCCATTGCAGATAGTAGCCACAGATAATTACAGAGCTATTTATCATTACCTTTTGGGACAAATGGACAGAAAGTAGAACTAGTAAAGTGCATTTCCAAAGATCTCTAAAGATTATAGAAAGACTCAGTTCAGCACATCCAAGTTGGTTATTTGCAATGCTGGTGGAAGGAACTAAGAATCTCTTCCTGCAGAACTATATGGATATTAGGCTCAGGAAGAGATTCTTAGTTCCTTTCCAGATATCCTAATTTGTTACATCTAAAATTGTAAAACTTATTATTACATTTCTCCAAAAGTTATGTATTTATGACTTTCTCAGCAAACTGGAAAATTTAATCAGCAAATCAGTGGTGAATTTGCCACTACCATATTTATAATGTAAATATAATTTTTCTTAAAGAGTAAAAAGTTTCCAATTAATGGAACGTCATTTTTTTTGTTTTTTGGGGGTTTTTCTGCAGTTTTTGGCTGGGGCTGGATTTGAATCCACCACCTCCAGCATATGGGGCCAATGCCCTCGCCTTTGAGCCACAGACGCTGCCCAATGTCATGTTATTTAAAACAAATATTTAGAGAGTATCTCTCATATAAAAAGTCTTTGTTAGAGACAGAAAGATAACTTAGATATGGTGAACACCTTCAAGAAATTTACCATGTTGTATAATAGTATGTCCTATCATTGGGCTAAACAACCTAAAAAGCATCAGCACTATGTTAAATAAATGACCTAAAGAATCTAAAAAGCAGAGTGGTGCCTGTGGCTCAGTGAGTAGGGCACTGGCCCCATATATCAAGGGTGGCGGGTTCAAACATGGCCCTGGCAAAACTGCAACAAAAAAATAGCTGGGCGCCTGTGGTTCCAGCTACTCAGGAGGCTGAGGCAACAGAATTGCTTAAGCCCAACAGTTGAAGTTGCTGTGAGCTCTGATGCCACAGCACTCTACCGAGGGCAAAAAAAAAAAAAAGATTCTAAAAAGCAAAGCATATGTTAAAAGAAATACAATAACCAAATTTTTTATAATAAAAGAGGATCATTTAATTAACAACAACTTTTTAAAAAGAGCAAAATGCCCATAATCATTTGGAAAAACAGGCTATTTAAAACGAAATAATTCTTCTAATGAGCTACTAACTTGTGATGGCTCTATAACCAAAACAGTCTTCTTTAGGGTAGCTTCAAAAACTATGTAGGTCCTTTAGCCATTATTCTTCTCCCAATCAGTGGGTTTATACATTATACACTGTAAGCTCAAAGTTAGTGTTTGGGGAAAATCAATCCCTGGTATGTACCTATAATTGCTAAGGAATCAAAATTTTGTGCTTTCTCAGTCTCTATTCTCTTGCTTGCATTATAAAGCCAAAACTCTTAGTTGGGTGTTGTGCCGGGTATCTGTAGTCCCAGCTCCTTGGGAGGCTGAGGCAAGAGAATTGCTTAAGCCCAAGAGCTGGAGGTTGCTGTGAGCTATGACAGTATAGCACTCTACTGAGGGCCACATAATCAGACTCTGTTTCAAAAAAAAAAAGTCAAAACTCTGATCTGAGATGGCATTCTTTTAGTACTCTAAAATACAGCAAAATGGCCAAGAAAACATAAAGAAGGTACGTGATAAAAGTACAAAAGTTTGTCAATAACCTTCTCACCAGATAACTTCAGGTAACATACTTTGGGCAGGTATGTCATGAAATTAACAGCATAATAAGTACTGCCCACACTCCCATTTTTACATACCTCCTACTTTTACATTTGTAAAATTTTGAACTAAAGGATCATGTCAGTAACATCCCTAAGGCTGTTCCATCTCTGCATGTCTGCTCATGTTATTCCCTTCATCTCCAACACTCTCTCCCCTTCTTTGTCCAATTTTACACCCAACCCAGTCCCATTCTGGTGATTGCAAACTCTGAATATCCTTTAAGGCTCAGCCCCTCAAAGCCAGTGTATATAGATAATACTCAATATTCACTAATTTTCACTTAATCTCTGTGAGGCATTAATTTTCTTGGCTTACACAACAAAATATTTTCCTGGCTTGTGCTCCCTCTTCTTTCATTGTTACTTGGTATACTTCATTCTTTGCCCTCTTTCTTCTATACTCTTTCTCCCAATTTATTTCATATGAGCCCACAGTGGGAACTACCAAATTTGTTTCTTTAGGCCAGTTTCTTTCTTGAGCTCTGGAACTATGGGACATCTGAACTAGATGTCTCAAACCGAATTCTTTATTTTCCTCGTCATTCCTTACCTTTACTCTCTTAAGAACATACTAACAGAAATTTTACTTCGTTTCCTACATCTCAATGACTTACACCACAGTCTATTTCCCAAATCAGAACCCTCAAATCTTCTTTTTCGCCTTTCATGCAATTACTCACCAAATCCTACAAATTCTCCAGAATAGCCTCGCCATTACTTTGGCCCAGGGCCACTTAATTTCCCCATGCATATTATTAAAATAACTTCTGACTATCCCTACTATCACAGGCTGTTTTCCATTTCACTACTACAGTAGTAATATTTCTAAAAAAGAAATGTGAATATATTTTGCCTTGAATGGTCCCTTGCTACCTACACAATAAATACTGAAATACTTTGTATGCTATATGCCTTCTATGATTTGGTGTTTACCTATTTTTCTTGCTTCATCTTCTTGGTCCTAAGGCTCCAGAGATCTAGTGATTTCAATGTCCTGCTATCCTTTGCAGCTATGTCTATATATGAATTTTCTGAAACATCTGGATGAACCTGGAATTCATCCAATTGAGACTTGGCTTTCAAGTCCCTAATCATCTCCACTAAAGTCTTCCCTGGTACCCTTTCAAAACCAGAGATGGTCACTTGCAACTTTGTAACACTCTGGTCTTTATTTGTGTCATTTCTATCTTGCAAAGCCTGATTGCTTAGTTATAATAGGTACTCAAAGTTAGTGAATTAATTAATTAAATAACAATTCTACCTCCTTTGGTTTCCCTTTAGTACTACAAGTATTTTTCTCCCTCAGTCATAGTGTGAAAACATCTTATCTGTTATCTCTTAGGCTACTAAGCACCTTTTTCTTTTTCTTGAGACAGTGGCTTACCCTGTTGCCCAGACTAGAGAGCCATGGCATCAGCCTAGCTCACAGTAACTTCAAATTCCTGGATTCAAGTGATCCTTTTGCCTTAGCCTCCTGAGTAGCTGGGACTACAGGTGGATGCCACAATGCCCAGCTAATTTTTCTATTTTTATTAGAGATGGGGTCTTACTCTAGTTGGTTTTGAACTCCTGAACTCAAGTAATTCTCCTGCCTCAGCTTACTAGGGTGCTAGGATTATAAGTGTAAGCCACCATGCCCAGCCCCACTAAGCACTTTAAAACCTCAATTAAGAGATTACATTAATAAATATTTTATTTCCCTCTATATAAAACTCTATGTACTGAGAACAAATCTATTTCATCAGTCTACCCAGTTCTTAGATATTTTATCTTATATACTTTGAACATTAGAAAATAAAATTAAAATTAACAGATGTATTTATCATGTTCAACATGATGTTTTGAAGTATATGCACAATGCATATGTAAAGTGTTGAGAGTACCTATTGAAAGACCAGAAATAGCTGTGTAATACCAACAAAAGAAAAATGATGTTGGAATTCCATATCCACGAATGAGACATGCACCAACGGCATGGGGAGAGAAATACACCAACTTTAGGGTAATGGCTACCTCTGAGGAGAAATGGAGAAACCAGATGCAAGGGTGCAGGAGTGCTACCACTCAAGTTTTATAAAACATACCGGAAATGAAAGTGGCAAAATATTAACATGTGTTCAATCTGGGGACAAGGGTATCAATAGTTATACTATTTTTGCTTATTTAAAATATATGGTAATAAAAAACTCATAAATTATAAAAAAAAGAAAAGAAAATTAAACACGGGGTGACACACCTCTTGGAGGTAGAACACAATTGTAAGATGGGTTTTACCTAAAAATGTAATTAGTGTAACCTGGTTCTCAGTATGCTCAAAGAATTCTCAACAATTTAAAAAAGAAAAGAAAATTACAAACAGGAAAAAAGGTAAATATTCATAAGAGTGAATAAGCACTGTTTTGAACTGGGGTACTTAAGCAAATAAATAATGTACCACATGGCATAGTAAAAGTTAAATGAAACAGTTCTCTATGGCTTGGGAAAAACTTTGAATTTCTGTAGCAAGCAACTCTAAGAACTAAAAAGGACTTTAAAAAAGCACCACCATCATTGAATAATACCACTAAGGCATATAGAGGATCCACATGAAATACATGTATAAGATGATAACAGTGGATCTGTAATAATAATGCCTATACCTAACCAGTGTTTATGGACTAAAGATCACACAGACAAAGCTGCCAGGTATTTACGTCCTATCATTTCCACTATGTCAGATTCCCCTGGTATCTTTCTCACTTCTAATAAGCAACTGAACCAGCCACAAATGAAATTACTAGTCCCAACTTCATCAGCACATCTGTTATTTCAACGGAAACTTTTCAAATACACATAATGCCACATGCAAATCCCCTGAGAGTTAAGCCACTTTATTCACTTGCATTCTTCTCAAATTACTCTTTTTTTATATCCTGGTTTTTTCATATTTGTACTTTTTCATTGTACCATTGGTCACAAATTGTTTTGGTCATTAAATTTTGTACTGTATAACTGCAATAATTTATTTTTTATTTTTTTGGGGGGGGGGACACAGCCTTAAGCTGTCACCCTGGGTAGAGTGCCGTGGCATCATAGCTCACAGCAACCTCCAACTCCTGGGCTTAAGCGATTCTCTTGCCTCAGCCTCCCAAGTAGCTGGGACTACAGGTGCTCACCTGGCTATTTTTTGGTTGTACTTGTGATTGTTGTTTGGCGGGCCCGGGCTGGATTCGAACCCACCAGCTCTGGTGTATATGGCTGGTGCCTTAGCAGCTTGAGCTACAGGCCCTGAGCCTAACTGCAGTAATTTAAATAAAACAAGTTTTAATAGAAGAATTTGCAAGTAAAGCCACAAAATGCTCTTTTTATTTTAAGGCATATTAAATTTACGAGAAACAATTTTTTATTTTTAAAATGTGTGTAAAAGAAATGGGGATTTCTTTTTTTAGAGGTAGAGGAAGAAGAAAGAGGAAATAAATACAGGTGCTTAGCACAGAGTTTTAAAGAGCTTTTGCCAAGTTATTAATCATCTAGGCCTTTGTCTAGAGACAGAGCCCGTCTGCATGGGAAGACTCTCTCTGCCCATTTATTTCCTAGCCCCCATGGTTCAGTCAATGAACCACCTTGTTACGAAATATTTATTTAGAAATAAGAAATTAATCTTCAAATCATACTAAGTAACAAGAACAGAAAGGGAAAATTTAATTAATAGCACATTTAGTGTAGCAGGAAAATGGATTTAGTATAGCAGGAAAATGAGAGTTCTGTTTTCTTCTTTATAAGATACCTATCTATTATAGATACCTGTTCTCTACCTCAACCCTTCCACCAAAAGGAAAAAGAAAATACACCATATTAACATCTAAAATACCTGTAAAAAGACAATCATGAACAAAACACATTTAAACCTAATCAAGAGGTTACTTTAGAAAAGGGTTCTAGAGAAGATTTAAAGGCTCCATAAAAGTTATCTACCTGATGATATAGCTAGCAATCTGAAAGCTATTAATATGTTCTTTGAGCTATCTTTCCTGTATTTCTTTTAACATTCCTTGTCTCCTTCCTGACTCTTTTCCTCCAGTGTCTGATTCTCTGCTCTTTCTTTGGTAAAACAAACCATTCTCCAGACCTCATATCAAATATGTTCAACCCTACAGAATATATCACAAATGTTTATGTTATATTATAGACATTGCAAGCATACTGTATCAAAAGCAGAAATTATTCTTACAACTCTACTTGAAAAAATGTTCAATACCTTTTCCTTTTTCATTATTAATGGCCCAAAGATAGGTTTAATTTCATCTTAACCTAATACTACATTCCCATTACTCATCAGCCCAGATCTTATAATTTCTCAGTGGACTCCTTTGAAATATCTTTCTAACCCAATATTTTGATTTTCTTCCAGTCAGTATTATAGTTCATTCATCTCCTAAGATCTAAGATTATTGTAGTGGCCCCTTTATTAGGCATATACCAGCTATACTTTTCTCTTCAAATTCATAATTTCATATTTTATTTTTATCAACATAATACACGTACATTGTCTTTAAAAACTCTTCAATAGTAAAAATCTATACAACAAACAACAGTAGTTCCCTCTTTCTCATGCCTGCTTGCATGCCCCAGAGCCAACTACTTCTAACTCTTCAGTTGTTTTTTTTTGTACTTATGAGCATACTTTTAAATGTTTATTCTCCTATTTATGCATTTACATATTTTAAATATTAACTAATATCTAAATTCCTAATAAAAGATTTAGTTATAAATGGATCCATATAATAATTCTGAAAAAGACTGAGTTTTATTCTATTAAGAATGGTGAAAATTTTCAGTTCTTTCTTTTTTTTTTTGTAGAGACAAGAGTCTCACTGTATCACCCTCGATAGAGTGCTGTGGTGTCACACAGCTCACAGCAACCTCCAACTCTTGGGATTAGGTAATTCTCTTGCCTTAGCCTCCTGAGTAGCTGGGACTACAGGCGCTTGCCACAATGCCCAGCTATTTTTCTGTTTTTTTTTTTTTTGCAGTTCGGCCCAGGCTGGGTTTGAACCCGCCACCTTTAGTATATGGGGCCAGCACTCTACCCAATGAGCCACAGGCACCGCCCAAATTTTCAGTTCTTGAGTAATAACTTCTTACAAAGTTAGAAAAGCTTAAACAAACAAACAAACAAATAAAAAACTTAGCTGGGCATTGTGGCGGGCGCCCGTAGTCCCAGCTACTTGGGAGGCTGAGGCAAGAGAATTGCTTAAGGCCAAGAGTTTGAGGTTGTTGTAAGTTGCAATGCCACGGCACTCTACCGAGGGCAACACAGTAGAACTCTGTCTCCAAACAAAAAAACGAACAAACAAACTGAACTTGGGCCCAATGAATCCGACAGTACATTGAAGCTCAAACTAAATATAACTATTATTTGTAAATTCTTATCATTCATTTATTCATTCAACAAATATTTTATAAAGCTACTACCACATTCTAGGCACTCTAGATACTTGGAATATGTCAGTGAACAAATTGAGACTGCTTCCTTTATATCCTTGTAAGACTAACATTCTAGTGGGGAAGAGAAACAATAAAAACCAAATATATTAAGTTAAGAGGATCATAGGGATTTGGAAAAAAAGAAAAATTAGAGTAGGTAAATGAAATTGGTGTGTTGGGTATGGGTTACAGTTTTACATAAGATGGGCAGAGTAAACGTCACTGATATTTAAGAAATAACCTATATGGCTCGGTGCCTGTAGCTCAGAGGCTAGAGCGCCAGTTACATGCACCGGAGCTGGAGGGTCCAAATCCAGCCTGGGCCTGCCAAACAACAATGACAACTATAACCAAAAAATAGCCGGGTGTTGTGGCGGGTGCCTGTAGTCCAGCTACTTGGGAGGCTGAGGGAAAGAATGGCTTAAGCTCAAGAGTTTGAGGTTGTTGCTTCAAACTGTGATACCACTCTACTGAGGGTGACATAATGAGACTATGTCTCCAAAAAAAAAAGAAAAAAGAAAGAAACAACCTAAACAACCTATAGCTTCAAAGAAAATGAAATACCTAGGAATATACCTTACAAAAGAGGTGAAGGATCTCTATAAAGAAAATTATGAAACCCTAAGAAAAGAAATAGCAGAAGATATTAACAAATGGAAGAACATACCATGCTCATGGATGGGAAGAATCAACACTGTTAAAATGTCTATACCTCCCCCCCAAATCTACAGATTCAATGCAATCCCCATTAAAATACCAACATCATACTTTCAAGATTTGGGAAAAATAATTCTTTGTTTTGTATGGAACCAGAAAGACTCCATATAGCTAAGGCAATTCTTAGTAATAAAAAAAAAGCTGGGGGCATCAGCCTACCAGACTTTAGGCTGCACTACAAGGCCATAGTGATCAAAACAGCATAGTATTGGCATAAAAATAGAGACACAGACATCTGAAACAGAACAGAAAACCATAACATTAAACTAACAACTAACAGCCACCTAATCTTTGATAAACCAAACAAGAACATACAATGGGGGAAAGAATCCCTGTTCAAAAAATTGTGCAGGGATAACTGGATATTCACATGTAAAAGACTGGACCCATACTTTTCTCCACTCACAAAAATTGATTCAAGATGGATAAAAAATCTAAATCTAAGGCATGAAACAATAAAAATCCTTGAAGAAAGTGTGGGAAAAACACTTGAAGTCATTGGCCTGGGGAAAGACTTTATGAAGAAGACTTCAGGCTCTGCGCCTGTGGCTCAACAGGCTAAGGTGCCAGCCATATACCCCTGAGTTGGTGGGTTCAAATCCAGCCCGGGGAACGCCAAACAACAATGACGGCTGCAACCAAAAAATGGCCGGGTGTTGTGGTGGGCGCCTGTAATCCCAGCTACTTGGGAGGCGGAGGCAGAAGACTCGCTCGAGCCCAGGAATTAGAGATTGCTATGAGCTGTGATGCCACAGCACTCCATCCAGGGTGACAGCTTGAGGCTTTGTCTCAAAAAAAAAAAAAAAAAAGAAGACTTCAGTGGCAATTGTAATGATAACAGAAATAAACAAACAGGACTTAATTAAACTGAATAGCTTCTGTATAGCTAAAGAGACAACAACCAAAGAAAACAGACAACCATCGGAATGGGAAAAGGTATTTGCATATTATGAATCAGACAAAAGCTTAATAATTATGATCAACAGAAAACTCAAATTGATCAATTAAAATAGAGCCAACAATCCCTTATATCACTGGGCAAGAGAGATGAATAGAACCTTCTTTAAAGAAGACAGACCAATGGCAAACATACGAAAAACTGCTTATCACCCCTAATCATTAGAGAAATGCAAATCAAAACCACCCTGAGATATCACCTAATCCCAGTGTGAATGGTCCACACCACAAAATCTCAAAGCTGAAGATGCTGGCGAGTATGTAGAGAGAAGAGAAAACTTTTACACTGCTGGTGGGACTGCAAACTAATACAACCTTTTTGGAAGAAATATGGAGAATACTCGCAGAACTCAAACCAGACCTCCCATTTGATCCTGCAATCCCATTACTGGGCATCTACCCAGAAGAAAAAAAATCATTTTATTATAAGGACATTAGCACTAGACTGTTTATCGCAGCTAAATTTACAATTGCCAAATTGTGGAAACAACCTAAATGCCACCAATCCAGGTATGGATTAACAAACTGTAGTATATATATTACCCTGAAATACTATTCAGGCATTAAAAGAGATGTAGACTTTGTATCTTTTGTATTAACTTGGATGGAGGTGGAATTGCAAAGTGAAGCATTGGAAGAATCGAGAAATTAGAATCCAATATACTCAATTCTGATATGATGACAATTGATGACGTAGTACATGGTGAGGGGTAAGGGAATGGGGGAGTCAGGAGAGGAAAGGAGAGATGGAAATGGAGAGTCACAGTGTGTGACACTCCTCTTGGTGGTGGGACATAATTATAAGAGGGTCTTGCCCTAACAAATGTAATCAGTGTAACTTGATTCTTTGTACTGTCAATAAATCCCTAACAATAAAACTAAAAAAGGGAACAACTTAAAAGAAATGAAAGGATTAGCCTACATCTATTAGTTATTATAGATGAGGGGGAATTATTAGGATATGGCTGTAGTAATCCAGTCCACAAATGAGAGGACTCCTGACCAGGCTGAATCAAGGGATGCACTGAGAAGTTCAGGAATTCTGAATATATTCTGAAAGTAAAGCTACTAAGATTTATTTATGAACTACATATGAACATAAAAGAAGAATCAAAGATGACTCCCAGGATTTTCACCTGAAAAACTAAAATGACAGAGCTGCAAAGGAACCTGATTTGGGGGAAGAATGAATTTAATTTTGCTTTTTGTTTTTGCATATTATGAGTATCAAAATATTCTTGTCACAGGTGCCGAGCCATGAATTTAATTTTGGATGGATTGGATTTGCAATAGTATTAGAAAATTCAAATAAAAATGTTGAGTAGGCTATTGAAGATATGGGTTTTAAGATTAGGAGACAGGCTTGGTGCCTGTAGCTCAAGTGGCTAAGGCGCCAGCCACATACACTTCAGCTAGAGGGTTCTAATTCAGCCTGGGCCTGCCAAACAACAATGACTACAACCAAAAAATAGCCGGGCATTGTGGCAGGTGCCTGTGGTCCCAGCTACTTGGGAGGCTGAGGCAAAAGTATCACTTAAGCCCAGGAGTTGGAGGTTGCTGTGAGCTATGATGGCACTCTACCCAGGGTAACAGCTTGAGGCTCTGTCTCAAAAAAAAAAAAAAAATTAGGAGACAAATCTGAATTGGAAATATAAATTTGTTAACTATGGCCTGGAGATGGTATTTAGAATAAGCAGGGTGAGTGTACCAAAGGATTCAGAGTAGAGAAAGAAGAGGAACATGGATGTAGAAGGAGTAATCAGTGAGGTGGGAGGAAACTTGGTGGAGAAGAGGGCCAGTGCCTTATATAACTACTGAAGATTATGTATCTATCAAAGAAGAGGTGTTACAAACTATGGTAAATGCCCCTGATAGTACATTGAAGGTCAAACTAAATATAACTAAAAATATAACAAAAAAGCTGAGAACTAACCCTTGGCTTTATTAGCTAAATCACTGCTGATCCTAATAAGAAGATCGAAGGAAGTGGTGATGCAAAACTTGACTGAATTGAAGAGAACTGAAGTAAAGAATTCATATGAAGTAACTATAGGCAAGTTTGAGCAATCTCACCATAAAAAGAAATACTCATTAACTATAATATGATATACCATCACCTTAAAACTTCTACCTTCTAACATGATAGTACATGTCTTGGGATGAGAGGGAGAATTTGGATATTTAAAAAAATTTTTTTTTGCAGTTTTTGGCTGGGGCCAGGTTTGAACCCGCCACCTCTGGCATATGGGGCCAGCACGCTACTCCTTTGAGCCACAGGCATCTCCTGAGAATTTGGATATTGAAGGGACAACAAGCCCCACAAATTACTCGGGTTTCAATTGAGCTCCAGAAAGAAAACTGACAGAATCATCTTTAAATTCAAAACACAAATATTTACCAATGTAGCTACAATAATTATTACTCATTTAAAGTTGAGATGGCCAGAAAGCAAGCAAGAAGGTATGGGGGCTTAGAAGTTCTTACATAAAACTGTGTGTGCATAGGAAAATAATTTTTTAAAAAATCAGTTGATAGTTTATTTTTGTACAAATGCTCATCTTGATTTGATATGAACAGTTTATGCAGAAGAACTTATTCTGTGTTAGGTACTGGTAAGCATTTTACATATTCTAATTTTACTCTGATAACAATCTTATAAAGGAAGATATTATTTTGGTTTCATAGATTAAAAAAAGGTGAGGGTTTGTGATTTTTAAATAATTTTAATTCCAAAAAGCTTCTCGGTTGCAGACTAGAAGCTCAAATCCAGGTTGACCTCTACTCCACATGGTTAGCCAATATGCTGTATCACTGCCTTAAATTATTTTATCAATAGTGTTCTGGCTCTATCTAATAATAGAATTACTGGTTTTAATCTCTACAGTATTATCTTATAATGCAGCATATGGCAGTTACTAATGTGCAAACAACTTGGTTAGGAGTACTGTATACTTATATAGAAATGGATAATGGTATCTGAAGAGCTGTGTTGGTTCTCTATTTAGATAGAAACCAGACTGAGGTTTTATAAAAATAATGTCCCACTATGCCAATTGCTATTAACTTTTATTACATAATTACCTAAGTTGTAAAGGAGGCAGAAACCAGTTCCATCTTACTCTCCAATGTATCTATAGTGCCCTACATGTTATTTGGCATGTTGTAGGCACTCAACAAGCATTGTTTAATGAATGAATTTTAAAGTACCAAGTGATTTTCTCTTTTTTTTTTTTTTTTAGAGACAGAGTATCACTTTGTCACCCTTGGTAGAGTGCCCTGGTGTCATAGCTCACAGCAACCTCCAGCTCTTGGGCTTAGGCGATTCTCTTGCTTCAGCCTCCCAAGTAGCTGGGACTACAGGTGCTTGCCACAACGCCCAGCTATTTTTTTGCTGCAGTTTGGCCAGAGCCAGGTTCGAACCCACCACCCTCAGTATATGGGGCCAGTGCCCTACTCACTGAGCCATAGGCGCTGCCCAGACCAAGTGATTTTCTAAGAAAGACAATTAGCCAGTGTCTTTTTTTCTTAATCTTTAAAGATCAGTTGGTATCCATCCATGGCAATCATTAACTCTTTGATTTTTTATAAGCAGAAACTAATGAATATTTGATGAATTTATAGCTTGTTTGATCAACTAGCAGAATGAATACTTTTTAAAAAAAATTTTTTGAGACAGAGTCTTGCTCTGTCCCCTGGGCTAGAATGCAGTGGCATCATCATGGCTCACTACAACTTCAACTTCCTGGGGTCAAGCCTCCTGTGTAGCGAGGACTAAAGGCACAGGCCATCACACCCAGCTACTTTTTCTATTTTTAATACAGACAGGGTTTCACTCTTGCTCAAGCTGGTCTCAAACTCCTGAGCTCAAGTGATTCTACTGCCTTTGCCTACCAGAGTGCTAGGATTATAGGTATGAGGATAAATACAAATTTTCAAACAAGAACATCCAGAAACAATGGCGATCTTTACAGGCCACATGGAACATTTGCACAGATCCACGCCCCAAAGCCAGCTCCTACAATGCTACAGCCTTTTTTGCAGTAGAACTAACATAGAAAATGAGAAGAGAGGAAGAAAAAAAGTCTCAAGAATAGAAAAGAACAAAGAGACAAGAAAATGTAAGGAAATGGCAAGGAAAAATAAAGAGAAAAATTATGCTAACACTATCTCAAAATAAAAGAGAGGCAATTTATTGTGCAAAGTAAAATATCTCTAGACTTCAGTTTGTCACTTGTGAGCGTGAATCTAGCCCTATATGATCTCTAAGATAAATTCCTATTCTTTCTTCAGGAACCAGCTCAAATGGTGTCTGGTCTTTTAAACTTCCCAGACAAAAACTGATCACTCAATATCCAGATTATTTTCTCTATTTATTCTAGGGTCTTTCAAAATCTTAAGTTCCCATCTATATTATAGAAAAGAATACACTTAAACTTTTGATAACAGAAACTTCAAATAAGGGAATTTTAAAAATTAAATCCTAATTTTTTACACTGAAATATAAATCAGCAACATGTGAGATATTAATATTTGTTAGAAATGTGAACGGTTGATGCCTGCTGAGAATACATATGAGTCTCCACCTCAGAAAAAGACTATGACTATTTATAATCTGTATGCAGTATGTATGCAGTATTGAGGCCTACTAGGCAGGTTTTAAAGTTGGATTTTTTAACAAGGCTCACAAGTCCCTGAGGTTAAATACACATGAATTAAGGATGTTTAATCCAACTCAAGACACCATCTTTTCATATTTAAAGCAGGTTCTCTTATACAGAAAAAATACAAAATACATGAGCTGTCCCTGACAGTAAAGCTCCTGCAGTGGTAATATAAAGATGCAGTTTTTTTTAAAACCATTTAAACTCATAATGTGTTGATTCTCATTTCTAATACATATCATATATCTTGTCCTGCTAAAACTAGAATACTTTTATGGAGCAAAAAAGCTATAAAAACAAAAACACCTCCCACACACACACACATGTTAAAAACCTTAACAAACATCATTGCTTAAATATAATTAGGGTTAGCTACATAAATGCCAAAAAGGTACAGGGCTTTTTTGGGTATGTGTATATAGACACACATAAATATGTATATATACAGAGAAATAAAACAGTTAAACAGTTTCTACCTGTTTTTGTGTACTTCCTTTCAGATATTGTTCCCCTAGAGTCTTGGCCTCTGTTGTTGTCTAACTTGAATTCACAAAACTCAATGGCTCATGGTTTTCAAAGCTTAGGGCAAGGTTTGCAGAACAAAGTCGCTTTCTCTCTCTCTCTCTCTTTTTTGGTGGGTACAAGTACGGGGACCACAGGAACAGTTAAATTCATGGCATGGCTGGTCTACCACACAGTCGGGGGAATTCTTTAAATAGAGCCTGTCACTCTTTTGGCCCATCAATGGGATTTCCTTCTCGAACTGCTGATTCGTTCAGGTACACAACAGAGGAAATTTCAGTTAACCTTTGTTTCACCCCAGGGAAAAATCTGTCTGAAAGTATAAAATGAATAGATTAAAAAAAAAAAATAAGCAGCTCAGCCACAGGGCCATTCTCTTAGTGTTCGCTGCAGCTTAAGTTAAACAGTAAAAAGGGACAGTGGAATGTTTCATTCCCAATGGAAAATTCAAGCACAATATAGAACTTGGGAATTTAGAAGTTTATTTTGATGATTAAACCAAACCAACTGTGCTTTCTATTTAATAAACTTAAAAATCTTCTTCTAGTATTTCAGAAAAAATCTTTTTTTCTTACATTTCTGTTGCTAACTGCTATGATCTAACTAAGGTATCTATAACAAAACTGAATTTGCAATTTGTAATCTCCTTATAAAAAAATGGCCCATAGTAATATTTTTAAATAAAAGTAAATTATTAAAGTAGTAAAAAATGGGAAAACATAAAAAAGAGAGGTTGAATAAATCAGAGCCCTGATAAATCCTCCCATTATTATTTTCAAAATAAAAAAATTCAAGTGAGGAGGGACAAAAGGGCAGTGAGTATTTGAAGACACTAAAGTTAGATACAGAAATACAATCTTGGGATGGGGAGTGAAAAAATAAAAATTTAGTTTAAAATTTGTTTTCCTCTGAAACTTAGGTAATTTAGATTATATAATTTTTAAAAATGATAGATATAAATTTTTGGATATACAGAAGAAACACATTGGCTTCCTATCTTTATTTTTCCCAAACTGGTTTGGAACCTCATGAAAAAGAAAAAGTATTGGGTTTGTCGATACTTTTTATACATTTTATCATATTATAGTTCCTACACATTTACTGCAAGCAATTGGGGCATCTCTTAAGGTGCATTTTGCCTTCTGGATCAATAAAAAGAAAATGATTCAAGGCCTTTTTGCTTAATTTTTTTTATCCTATTTTAAAAAACTTTACAAATTATGGTAAAATATAAGATACAATGTATTTACCATTTTAACCATTTTTAAGCATAGAGTTTAGTGGTATTAAGTATACTCATACTCTTGTGCAACTACCATCACCATTCATTTATAGAACTCTTTATATATTGCAAAACTGAAACTCGTATACCTATTAAACAATATTTTAGCAATTACTGGCGGGAAACTTGGTAGGTATGCTCTTGTTCTACTGACAGAACCTCAAAAGTCTGGAGAATAGAGTTGACTCTGGCACCAACAAACTTTATTCTAAAGAGACTAGAAGTTAAGATGCTTTGAGCACATACCTGCTCAAAAAGCTTAAGATAGAAAGAGTCTTAAAAGTTGGAGCTCTGGGACCTTAAGAACTATACATTGGAGTAGAAATAAAGTGAATGATAGTATAAAAAAGCATGACTTTATATGCAAAATATTAAAGAATATTTAGCTATATTTGGTTATTTTAATAACCAAAGAAGATCATGATTCAGCTATTTTGTGATAAGAGTTCTCAAAGCATCCTTACGCCTAGGAAATAGAACTGCCAGGTAAGTAAGTTGGTTATTGGGACCTGTGGTAGAGCCATTATGTTTGTAGTCAAGCTTAAACATTTCCTTCTCTTAGGAGTGGACAGTGCTGAAAAGCATTCTTGTAACATAAAATCTCATACCAAATAGTGTAAAATGAAGCACACCTTTCAAAGTGAGACTGATACAGTGCATTTAAATGTGGTTAAAAATTTATAGACTTGAGTAATATTTTCTCAGTTTATTTTGTGCAAATCTGTTTTATGTATCAGTTTGAATGAGAGAGGATACCTGGGAAGGGTGAGGTCTAGGAGAACAGAGGTCTTCTCAAGGAGACCCCGAGGATACACCTGCAGGGTCCTCTCCATGGTGACTTAGCTCTTAGGAATTTGTAGACTTCCTGGGACCTGGAAATTTTCACTTCTATGAAATCCTATAGTTCTGTGAGGGCTGGAAGAGCTTCTCCCACTTGATTCAAACTGACCAATGAGAAAGGTAACCACGGGTTGGAACTTTTTCACTGGAGATAAAAAGGGGAAAGACCAAGGCAGTCAGAGAGCGTGGCCACTTTGCATTCATCTATGCCGTTTGCTCCACCGGCTGAAATGAAGCCTTTCCTCTTATAAACATGGTATTGGGGTGCTCTTTCCCTCCATTGGCCCTTGTCTTCCTGCAACATGACAATATATACAAAGACAGCTATATAAATTTTTTAAACAAACTGATTTTAGTTATTGTTTCTACATGACCAATAAAGTCTGTTTGGTTCCTTGTTTTCAGGGCAGAATTTGTAATGGGTAATCCTCTAAAATAAGTCTATTAAAATCAAACCACTAAAAGAAAAAAATAATATAATACAAAAAATTTTAAGAAGAAAAACCAAGATAACAAGTACACATGTTAAGATTGTCAGGAAATGATAGAAGATAGCTATAGAGAGAGAAGATTCCAAAATCACACATAGATAAGACTGAATGAATACCATTATCTAATTGAATGATACAAAGGCTTAATACTTGATTGAGGTAGTTAGTCTAGATCATCAAATCCAAACAAGTGATGAAAATTCAAAAGAAAACTCAAAATAGCTTTCTAAGCAAGAGATGAAATGGGAGTGAAAGAGGATGAAATGGAGGTAGGTGGTTGATGGTGGTGATAAAGGATGGTGGTAAAGACAGCTCAGCAAACAGAGATCATGCTGCTTAGAAACAAAGATCATGAGTACTTATGTTTTTAGACAAAAACATGACCACTGCAATGCTGATCTGTACCCCCACAAAAAGAAGAGAGAAAATTTAGGCCAGGGGCTGTAGCTCACGCCTATAATCCTACTATTCTAGAAGTCTAAGGCTAGAGAATTGCTTGAGCTCAGGAGTTCAAGACCAGCTTGAGCAAAAACAAGACTACATCTCTACCAAAAACTAGAAAAAAATTGGCTGGGCATTGTGGCAGGTGCCTGTAATTCCAGCTACTCAGCAGGCTGAAGCCGGAAGATTGCTTGAACCCAAGAATTTGAGGTCACTGTGAGCTATGATGAATCCCTGGAACTCTAGCCTGGGTGACAGAGTGAAACTTTGTCTCAAAAATAAAGAAAGAAAATAAATAAATAAAACCAGAAAAGGAAAGTGATAATTTGGAGAGGTTACAGATGAAATACTTTCCCACCTATACTTTCTCTTAAATATGGAAGAAGGACTCAAGAGGGAAATCTATACAAAACTGAGAATTTTACCTCTATCTCAAAGTCTCTTCTATGCAAGTATTTTTCTCCCTTTATAATAAATTAGTAAAAACTAAGATTATATAATGAGCTGCAGCAACTAGTTCATCAAACAGTAACAAAACAAAATTGAAAAATAATTCAATTTTCAATCAGTAACATGTTTAATTTCCAAACCTTTGGGAATTTTCATTTTTTAGATTTTGTTTTTGTTATTGATTTCTAATTTAGTTCTGTGATCAGAGAATATACTCTGTAAGACTTCAGTCTGGCCAGGCACAGTGGCTCACGCCTGCAATCTTAGCACTGTGGGAGGCTGAGGTGGGTAGATTGCTTGAACTCATGAGTTGGAGATCAGCCTGAGCAAAAAAGCAAGACCCTCCATCTCTACTAAAAGTAGAAAAACTGAGGAAAGAGGATCGCTTGAGCCCGAGTTGGAGGTTGCTGTGAGCTATGACGTCACAGCACTCTACCCAGGGCGACAGCTTGACACTCCCTCTCAAACAAACAAACAAAAACAAAGACTTCGGTCTTCTGAAATGTCTTGAAGCTGGCCCAGCATATTATAGTCTATCTTATCAAACATTCACTAGATAAGAATGCATATTCTGCAATTATTATGTTCTATAAATGCCAATTAGGTCAAGATAGTTGAAAGTATTACTCTGATCTTCTCTATCCTTATTGATTTAGAGACAGGGTCTTGTTCTGCAGTTGTGGCTGGAGTGCAGTAGCACACCCATAGCTCACTGCAGTTTCAAACTCCTGGATGGAAGAAATTCTTCAACCCTCAGCCTTCTGAGTAGTTGGGATTACAGGTACTCGCCATGAAACATAGCTCTTATTGATATTTTAAAGCTAGTATTTCTGATTGTTAGTTAGAGAGAGATATTCAAATCTCTAATTATGATTATGGACTTTTCTTTCTATTCCTTTAGTCTGGTCATATTTGTTTTATTTATCTTGAAGGTCTGGTATTTCTTAAATACTTGATCCTTTTATCTTTTTGAAATATCTTCATTTACCTCTGATACTATTCTTTGTCTCAATGTCTACCTACCTGATTTTCTCATATGACTACCCCAGCTTTCACATTTACTCTTAACATTGTGTATCTTTTTCCACTTTTATTTTTCATCTTTCTGTATCTTTTTTACTCAAGTCTTTTTTGTGTTCTGCCCACTTACAATTAATGTAATTACTGCTATGGCTAGATTTACATCTTCCACTTACTGTTTTTTGCTACTCCTTCCTTTCCTCCTTTTGTATTAATTTAATATATTTAGGATTCCACTGTAATTTTTCTTTTGGCACTTTAGGTTTATCTCCTTGCATTTTTCTTCATCGTCTATTCTAGGAATGTAACATACCTTTAATTTCTCAAAGTCTGTTTAGAATATACAATTTATATAAAACACAGAACCTTATAACCATATGGTTTTTTTTACCTTCCTTATCCCAATCCTTTCTGCTATAGTTACCAAATGTATTATTTCTATATACAAATTACACAATGTTACTTTTTTATTTTTGGTTTGCCTGTGGCTCAGCGAGTAGGGTGCCAACCCCATATACCGAGGGCTGCGGGTTCAAACCCGGCCCCGGCCAAACTGCATCAAAAATTAGCTGGGCGCTGTGGCGGGCACCTATAGTCCCAGCTACTTGGGAGGCTGAGGCAAGAGAATTGCTTAAGCCCAAGAGCTGGAGGTTGCTGTGAGCTGTGACTCTACAGCACTCTACTGAGGGCGATAGAGTGAGACTATGTCTCCACAAACAAACAACAAACAAAAACATTATAAACAAATGAAGGGTGGGGAGATATTTATCTTCATTCCTTCCTGAAGATACAAGTTTCCACCTGGGTATCATTTCCTTTCATCTGGAAGAATTTACTTTAGCATTTCCAGTAGTACAGAGTAGCTGGTGACTAGTTTCTGTTTTTACTTTTTAAATCTAAAATGATCTTTATTTGCCATTCATTTATGAAGGCTACTAAGGGTAGATACAGCATAATTCTTGACTGATAACTTTCCCCAAACTTTCCTCCATTGTTTCTTATATTTGGCCTCCATTATTTCTAATTAAGAAGATAACCATCATTTTTATTATTGTTCCTTTCTCTTCTTGTTTATACGATTTTTATGTTTATTTTGGTTTTCATCAGTTTGATTATGAATTTCTTGAATACGTACAATTAATTATATCTTTTGACAAATATGGCGAATTCTCTCCTTTCATCTTTTTAAATATATTTTCTGTCCCATTTTATTTCTCTTTTCCTTCTGAGACTCCAATGATATCTATTAGGTCTACTGAAGAATGGGTTACTGAGGCTCTGCTCTCTGTTCAATTTAGTTTTAAAATATTTTTTCCCTCTGTTTTTCAAATTAGGTAATTTTGATCTTCAAATTGACTAATACTGCTTCAATCTGCTATTAAGCTCATTCAGTGAATGTTTATTTCAGATATTATGTACTTCTCATGAATGTTGGTATTTTGTTCAAGGATCCAAGATTTAGCAAACATTTATAGGAAGAATCAGGGATCTCCTTCTGAGAATTCCCTTGTATCTTCCAGGTCAGTGGTTCTCAACTTTCCTAATGCTATGACCCTTTAATACAGTTCCTCATGTTGTGGTGATTCCAATCATAAAATTATTATTATTTTTTATTATTATTGAATCATAGCTGAGTACATTAGTGCAATCAAGGGGTACAATGTGCTGGTTTCATATACAATATGAAATATTTTCATCAAACTGTTTAACATAGCCTTCATGGCATTTTCTTTGTTATTGTATGAAGACATTTGTATTCTATATTTGGTAAGTTTCATCTGTACCCTTCTAAGATGCACCATAGGTGTGGCCCCACCAATTACCTTCCCTCCACCCAGCCTCCCCCCTCCCCTCCCCTCCCTTGCCTCTTTCCCCATATTCTTGTGCTATAATTGGGTTTCAGCCTTCACATGAAAGCTATAAATTAGCTTCATAGTAGGGCTGAGTACATTGGATACTTTTTCTTCCATTTGTGAGATACTTTGCTAAGAAGAATATGTTCTAGCTCCATTCATGTAAACATGAAAGAGGTAAAGTCTCCATCTTTCTTTAAGGCTGCGTAGTATTCCATGGTATACATGTACCACAGTTTATTAATCCATTCGTGGGTCGATGGGCACTTGGGCTTCTTCCATGACTTAGCAATTATGAATTGGGCTTCAATGAACATTCTGGTACAGATGTCTTTGTTATGATGTGATTTTTGGTCTTCAGGGTATATACCAAGTAAGGGTCCTATACCATAGGATTGAATGGCAGGTCAATTTTTAAATCTCTAAGTGTTCTCCAATCATCCTTCCAAAAGGAACGTATTAGTGTGCATTCCCACCAGCAGTGTAGAAGTGTTCCCTTTTCTCCACATCCATGCCAATATCTCTGGTTTTGGGATTTTGTTATGTGGGCTAATCTTACTGGAGTTAGGTAATATCTCAAAGTAGTTTTGATTTGCATCATAAAATTATTTTCTTTGCTACTTCATAACTGTAACTTTGCTAGTTATGAATCGTAATGTAAATATCTGATATGCTGGATGTATTTTCATTTTTACAAAGGGGTCACGACCCACAGGTTGAGAACTGCTGTTCTAGGTGCTTCTGTTTTCTGATCTCCAAAATCAATATTTGGAATTTCTTTCTGCAGTCTCATCATGCATACACTATACCAATTAGTGACTACCCTCACACAAAAAGCCATTAAAAATAGGAAAGTCACACAATGCTGTTTCTTTATTTCAAATGTTGCTGTCCTATGAGTTTCTCCACTCTGTAGGTTGGTCTCCAGTGTTTTAAGATATTGTATGTTTTTAAGTACTAAAGTATGCTTTAAAGCAGTGGTTCTCAACCTTCCTAATGCCAAGACCCTTTAATACAGTTCTTCATGTTGTGGTGACCCCGAACCATAAAATTATTTTTGTTGCTACTTTATAACTGTAATTTTTGCTCCTGTTATGAATTGTGACGTAAATATCTGATATGCAGGATGTATTTTCATTGGTCGAGACCCATAGGTTGAGAACCGCTGCTTTAAAGTGATATATGTGTGTAAAAAACTTATTTTATGTATAAAAAACTTTATTTTATTTTAAAGTGTACTGTTTGGTCCACAGTATAATTACCTGTGAGAAGTTTAGTCTATTATGAGTAATTTTGCCATTATCAGAAGCAGAAATCTAAACTACATTACATGATATGATTATAGTTATAATCTTTTTGTAAAATCTTCCATTTAATTCCACTTAGGCAAGGATTGAGTCTATACTATTAAATCCTCTGTCTCTTTCATTTTGCCTAGAGTTTGACATGCAGTAAGAGTTATTCTATAAATTATTGTTAAAAGAATGATGAAATATGGGAAAATAAAAATCATCAATAAGCACCAGAAAGTTCTGAGGTGGTAGAAGATATTCTAGGTCAGAGTGATTTATTTCTTATCATTTAAGAAACCTTACTTTCTTGGTGGAGGTAATGAGATCTACCTTAAAGTCAAAATAAGATGTATCATATAGAGAGTTTAGATTGCCGTTAACTATCTCTTGTCATTTTCTGGATAAGACACTCCAGTCACGAGTTTTATTATTTGGTGAGTATATATTGAGTATAAATCCTTTTCATCTGAGAAAATACTACATTTTAGTTCTCTGGGCAAATTAATTATGATTTACTATTTTAGGCCACCTTCTAAATTCCTAGGATAATTATGAGATTCCAATTTCCAAAACATTCATTTTCAAATAGCTCATGAATACTACCCAATTTCCCATAAGACAGTATGAAAATGAGTACCCTAAATAATGGGGAAGGCAATTAATATCTATTGAGGGACTGCTAGGCTAAAAGCTCTATCATAAGTGCTTTATCTTACTTAATCTTCTCAATTACCCACAGACATGGATATTATTGCCACCTATATACAGATAAGTAAACTGAAGTTCAAAGCTGGCCAAGGTCACAAAGTAAGTAATGAATGACTGAAATCAAGTACTTCTGTTCATCAAGAAACAAAACAAAAACAACATTAAAAGAGTGGAAAAGGCAGCCATGGAACAGGAGAGATATATGCCCAATATACAAAAAACTCATGTCTAGAAAATATAAAACCTCCTACAACTTTTGAAGATAAAAAAGCAGAAATTCCAGCCAAGAGATTTAAACAGACCTTTCACAAAAGAAGCTAATGACTAATAAACATATGAAAGGTACCTGACTTTGTCTGGTCACATGGTAAATGCATATTAAAGCCACAACAAAATATCACTAGCTACCTACCAAAATGAATAGAATTATGAATATTAACAATATCAAGTGTTGGCATGGATGCAGACAATGAGAACTTCTCATACTTTGTCAGGTATAATGCAAATTGATACAACCACTTTGGAAAAAGAGTTTGTCATTCCATACTAAAGTGGAGGATAAGCATAGCATAGGACAAATCAACTGTACTTCTACTTGAAATGTAAAACATGAACATTAGAAGAAACACTGTTAGCAATGACCAAAGCATCCATATACAGTGGAATGGATAAACTCCAGGACAGTCCTACCATAAAATATTCCATATCAATTAAAAAACAAACAAAAAAAGAATCACAGCTTTATAATGTTATATTAAGAAAGTCAGATACATATAAAATTATATATCCTGTTTGAGTCCATGAATATGATCCTCAAATGCAGGGAAAACTAGACAATACTGGTTAGGGCAAGTATCAATGATAAAACTATACAAAAAGAAACCAAGAAAAGCATTACCACAAAAGCACTACCAGAAAAGTCAGGATAATGGTAAGTTACCTCTTAGGAGAAAGGGCAGCTTATAACCAAGGAGGAGCGTAGGCTTCAACGTGTTGGTAATATCTTTTTTTTTTTTTTTTTTGAGACAGAGCCTCATTTTGTTGCCCTTGGTAGAGTGCTGTGGCATCATGGCTCACAGCAACCTCATACTCTTGGACTCAAGGGATTCTCTTGTCTCAGCCTACAGTGTAGCTGGGACTACAGGCACCCGCCACAATGCTTGGCTATTTTCAGAGATGGGTAAACTCTGGCAATCCACCTACCCCTGCCTCCCAGATTATAGGCGTGAGCCACTGCACCCGGCCTAATATCTTATATTTTGACTATGTAATGATTACATAAGTTGCTTGCTATATACTCATTCATGAGAACAGATTTTGAGAATAACATGCTGGAGTGACTTACCCAGCCAAACTGCAATAATCAGTATAAAATTTTAGTAACTAAGACAGATGTATAAATGGAAATGTAGCCAAAAGAATGATCTGTATTCATAAACTTGATATAGGTGCCACTGTAAAACAAAAAAAAAATTTATATAGTAAATACTATTGGGACAACGGGACAAAACAAAGTTGGTGTTCATCTCATACCAGAAACAAAAATTAATTCCAAGTAAATGAAAGTCCTAAATAGAGAAAGTAAAATTTAAAAAATCATATAAGGAAGTACAGAATATATTTTTAAAACTCAGTGGTTAAGAGCTAGACCACTGGCCTAGCTTGAAATCCCATCTCCTTTGTTTACTAGTATGTGACTTTAAGCCTCAATTTCACTCTCTGGAAAATGAGTCTAACCAATACCCATGTTTGAGATGTTCCCATCTCCATGACCAACAGATAATTAAGTGCTCAATAAAAGACAGCTGTTGTGTCCTTATTACCTATCCCAACATCTCTTCCTTGTTTACTTTCTTTGAAATGATGGTGTTCCCAAGGGCTGTCTTTTCTTTCCTGCTCAACTGACTGAGTCCCCTCTGCCCTCCCTGGGTTTCGTATATAATCTGTCAGTATGAAACTTTTATAAATTTCAGATCATTTCATGGTGGCCAATAATACCCCAATTTAGAAACTCATGTAAACATTGGCTAAAGCCATCATGAGACTTATAACAATAATTGTTAACCTTCCCTCTTATAAAAACTTAAATTTACAATAAAACCTTTATTTGCTCTAAATAAAAATGTTTGTCTCAACTTAAAAAAAAACAAAAACGACTCAGAGATAGGAAAGATTTTAAAAGACACAGACCATAAAGAAAAGATTGACAAAATACATTAAAATAAAAAACTTTATACATCAAAGATATCATTAATAAATTAGTTATAGTATGAGGGTACCCACATGTACAGTTGTCAACTTTATGTATTTATATTGCTGTAATTCTATGTATACCCACTGTCGTTAGACTACAGCACATCTCAATTCAGACCAAACACATTCCAAGTGCTCAATAGCCTAAAACAAGGCCTATATTCTTACTTGATAACTGAAATCCTCAATGAGACTGCCTATCTCTGCTTATGATTCATAAACAAATCTCTCTTGACCTGACTATGGCAATAAATCCAAATTCCTAGGCTCCCCAAACTCAGTACATAGCCAAACTCATCTTCCTAAAACTGGGACTCTCTCAGTATTTCTTATCTTCGTATGTGAAATGTCCATACATGCAGTGCACAATCAGAAGTCTAGATGGCTTTCCCTTCTTCATCTCTGATACAGGATTCTTTGCCAAACTTTGTTGTTCTTACTATCCAAAATTTTAACAGTTCTTCATCATCATTAACATAAGATAATTCCTAGAACTGCTTTAATAGCCTCTTAACTGGTCCTTATGTATCTATTACAAACCATCTGACCATTCTACATTCTGCAGGATAGCTATCTTTTCAAAATGCAAATCTAATTCTGTAACTCCTGTTTCACAATACTTCATTTGTTTCCAAGTGTTTCAAAAATAAAGATGATAGCCGGGAATGGTGACTCACGCCTATAATCATAGCACTCTGGGAAGCCAGGGCAGGTAGATTGCTTGAGCTCAGGAGTTCAAGACCAGCCTAAGCAAAAGCAACACCCTGTTTCTAAAAAAACAGTCAGATGTTGTGGGCATCTGTATGTAGTCCCAGCTACTTGGGAGGCTAAGGCAAGAGGATTGCTTGAGCCTGGGAGTTGGAGGTTGCTGTGAGCTATGCAACCACAGCACTCTACCCAGGGTGACAAAGTGAGACTCTGTCTCTAAATAAACAAATAAACAAATAAAATAAAATGAAAATAAAGTAAAGATGAAAAACCTTAACATGCCCTACATTGCCTGCAGTTACTGATCTTTACTTGTTTGCCTTACATGCGCTCTTTCACACTCTATCTTCAAGCCATACTGGCCGTCAGGACAGCAAAGAAGTTATTATGCTTTCCATCAGAGGGCCCTTGCGCATGTTATCCCCTTGATATAAACCACTTTTCACCTCACCATTTCAACTACTTCATTCTTTTTTTTGAGACAGAGTCTTACTTTGCTGCCCTGGGTAGAGTGCCATGGCATCATAGTTAATAGCAATCTCATACTTTTGGGCTTGAAGTGATTCTCTTGCCTCAGCCTTCCAAGTAGCTGGGACTACAGGTGACTGCCACAACACCCGGCAATTTTTTTTGGAGATGGGGTCTCACTCTTGCTCAAGTTGGTCTTGAACTCCTGAGCTCAAGCAATCTACCCGCCTTGGCCTCCCAGAGTGCTAGGATCACAAAACAAGTAGTTAATTCTTATCTTTTGGATTTCAACTTAAATATCCACAAAAGGGTTTCTTGGTCCCCATAGTAAGTTAGAATCCTCATTACACATTCTCATAGCACTGTTTTATATTTCCTTCATGGCATTTCAGTTCATTTTGTAACCCTAGCCTACCATACGGCAGTATACAATACATTTGTTAAAATACCAAATGGTATACTATTCAGAATTGAAAGCCAAAACTGATGGTACAGTTTCATGGCTAAGAGAACAGGATTATCCCTATGGAAAACAGTGGAAATCTGGATTATTTTTTGATGTGAAGAGGACAGAGCTCAAGTGGGCATTCAGAACTTTTGAAGTTTACTACTTTATTTCTTTGAAAATAAATACCTGTTAGGTCTGGAAACTCTGGAATATCTTATTGGTAAAGTAGAGTAATATGGGTTAGTGACTGAAATCTCCATTTTGTAATATTTTACCCAAAGCATTAACTACTTCCCCTGATGATTTATTAAAACCTTCCTGTTCAGAAACCAATGGTTATACTATTAGCTCCTTTGGGTTTCACAGTTTGCCTGAAATAGTTCGTTTTTTCTTTGCCCATTTTGGCCACATCATCATTTCCTGATACCTAAGCATCATGGTAGGCAGAATCTTCTTAAATGTGATAATGAAATTTTACATATTATGAATTCACATCTGGGAAGGCCGTTCGGTTTTCTTGGATAAACTATATAAATGAAGTAGGTGAAATATTTTTAGTTTAAAAAAGGAATTAAAGTGTTGTTGTTACTACATTCCTGCAAGAAATACAGTTCCTATTCTCTTCCTCCTAAGTATAACCTTGAAATAGAGGTGGCATTATGGAAAGATGTGAGGAAGAGGCAGGATTTCAACATGCAGGGATTTAGGCAGGGCATGCACAGATTTCAACATGCAGGGGTTTAGGGAAGAGAAGATAGGTACCCCCAGAAGAAACTAATGTGAGGATGAGCAAAAAGGCAATGAGGACTGGAAGACTGAGTCATCCAGTTTGGCTCAGGGGAAAGAGTACTATAGCATACAGTCTAGAAAAACAGACTAGGGCCAGATGACAGAGGGCCTTTGATTCTAGGCTGAACAGGCTATGCTTAATTTTATAGGCAATGGGAAGCCACTAAGGGAAAAGGTCTTTAAAAAAGGGAAAGCCATGATCAGATCTCTATTTTAGGAAGTTCAGTCCAACAACAACAGAAGGAACTAAAAGAGGGAGAAGCAACAGCATTACAGATTATTATTGCAGTAGTCTTGGAAAAGATAAGAATTTTGATGACAGTGGTAGAACAGGGAAGGAAAAAAATGCAATGTATTCCTTAAAGTAGAATTGACACGATTTGGCATTTTCCATTGAAATAAAAAGAAGATTTGGATAATATTTCAATCAAGGGAAGCTAAAATAAGAGATTAGTAAATAAAATACATGGCTGGGAATAAGTGAGCAGAATTAGAATGGGAATGGCAGGAATAGGGATTTCCTTCCAAGATCATTGATAATGTTACCTACTAACTGATTCTTAAAAATAAAGATTTTAGTCCCATAAGGACGTCATGTGATTCAAAGTAAAGTCTTTATTTTTTTTTAAATTGATGGCATAAAAAAGGAAAAGGCAAAGGTAAAAAGTGAAAGGATTCTGTCCCACACAGTAAAAAGTTGTGTATTTTTGATGCTGTTGCTAAAGACCTCCTTTCTCATGAGTATTATCTAGGGAAGAGATTCATAATTGCTAAATGGATAGATGCAATTCTTTACCAGGAGAAAGAACATCTGTTTGCTCTCCTGATGGGATACAGGTTTCCTAGGCTACCAAATTTATCCTCTACCTTAACACTGCTACTGACATACATAAATACAAACTCAAAAGCAAAGATGGACATATTAAAGCCAATTTACTCATAAGTTAACTCCTAAACACTGGAAGTGGCTGGTCATATACCTCAAACGTATGGCTTTTAGTATCTCTTTTCATAGGAAATTTTTCTTCTCTGATGAGAGTTCAAGTCTAACTGCTATGGAGAGAACTAGAGAAAACAGCATGCTAAAGGTTCCTATGCAACATAAAGTGAGGCAAAGATTCGGTTACTGCTTGAAATTTACAGTGCTAACTCTATAATTATGGGGAAACACATGCAGAAACCATCAGTAAAATATCAGGTACAAGAACTGGTAAAATAAAAACTGATATATTAAATGTCTAAAATTCTAATCGGTTTTAGTCTGGAATAAGTCAAAAAGGCAAGATTTAATGAGAAAAATATGATAAAGTATTTAAATCCTTTTTTAGTCTGTATGCAATACACAATAAAGTGAGTTGCATAAAATTACATAATTCACTGTCCTATACATAAACACACACAGAGTTAAAAATCTTATTAGTACACAGGTTGAAACAGAAATGTGACTAGGTGATTGAGAGGAGAAAAATTTGCCTAGACCAGGACTCACACTTATAATCCTAGCACTCTGGGAGGCGGAGGTAAGAGGTGAGGAATTGCTTGAGCTCGGGAGTTTGAAACCAGCCTGAGCAAAAGTGAGATCCCATCTTCACTAAAAATAGAAAAAAAAAAATTAGCCAGCTTGTATGTGGCAGGTGCTTGTAGTCTCAGTTACTCAGGAGGCTGAGGCAAGAGGATCACTTGAGCCCAAGAGCTTGAGGTTGCTGTGAGTTATGTTGACACCACAGCAGTCTGTATTCTTTTCTGTAAATAAATTCTGTCTTACCCCTGGGGAAAAAAAAAAGAAAAAGAAAATGCCATGAAGGCTATCTTAAACAGTTTGATGGAAACATTTCAGATTGTATATGAAACCAGCACACTGTACCCCTTTATTGCACTAATGTACGCAGCTGTGATTTAATAAAAAAAAAAAAGAGACCACAGCAGTCTACTCAGGGTGACAGTGAGACTGTGCCTCAAAAAAAAAAAAATCTGGTATTCTGTTAAGTTTGGTTTAACATGGGCTAAATTACCATTTATTCTTTTGGTAATGTCATAAGTTTTTAAAAAATTAAGTTCATTTTATTTTATAGGCAATACCATTTTACATTTGTGTGCTATTTAATGATTTACAAAATGCTAATCTTTTTATTTAATCTTCACAAGTATCCAGTGTGGGAATTAATATTACCTCCACATTATGAGGCGGCAACTGGGCAAGTATGTCACACAACTAGTGGCATAGCAAGGGTTCAAAATCAGGTGGTGAAACATTTAAATAATCTCATCACCAATAACAAACAGAGAAATTTTATTAAGTTTAAAATTTATAAGTATAAGGCATATGATTAAATTAAAGAATTAAACTTCCTAGGCACTTGTTTAATCATGGTCACCAAGTTCAGGTCAGGTCTTAGTTATCTGTAAATCATCTCTAAGACAAAACAAACTGGTTAGAAGATAAAGTGGCATATGCCCTTGTCAATAATTCCTTCCCACAATTTTCATTGGTTTTCAAGTTTTCTAAATTTAAAAGTTATTCTTTTAATATTTTGCCTTATTAATAATTTTAAAGTACATTAAGTAAGGTCTTAAAAATATCTCAGATTTGAATTATCTGGCTGGGTTTTCTGCTACAACTTGAAAACTAAAACTAAATTTTAGTTAATTTTGGATTCACTAAATATCCAAATTAGTCTTGGCATCCATAGCTTTCTCCAAATGCATATTAGAGAAGACTAAGTGAAAAGGTTTAAAGTCTTCTATTCTGTTGATCTTCACCACAAGAGTTTTAGAAAATATGTATTAGTATCATTCCTTAGTAAAGAATGATATATGAGTTATTAAGATATACATGAACTTTAGAAATAATATGATATAAAGTCTTTTATGAATTTTAATAGAATGTCAATGAGTAGCAACATACAAACTTAAATGGCAAATACAATAAAAACCAGAGGTTTTTTTGTTCTTTCAATTAAAAAAATATAAAGGTATATGGAAAGATCTCCTGATAAACCAAAAAAAGGCAGAGATAAACAGCTATATTCAACAAAGCAGTGAAACTCTAAAAGATATTCTTTAAAATACTCTGCTATTAAAGTTTTATTAAGCACCACAATTAATGCTAATCCCACAGGTCCACAAGGCCAGAGTCTAAAATAAGGATGGGTGTATATAAAACGAGATATAAAGAATCCAGAATTTTAAAAATAACAAAATACATAAAGCACTGATTTTAAGAAGAATCATTAGTAAACTCACTGCCAACATGAAATTTTTACCAGGACTAGAGAAAATTTCATGCTCATCTCTAAGAAAAAGTATTTAAGAAATATCTTCCCTGAAAAGAACATCTTGGTTAATGCATTTATTCAAAGTAGTTTTGAAATTATTTTTCCCCAAAGGGGACAATAATACTAAGGAACATCTTCAAGGTAAACTTTAAGATTTTATTAAACAAAAGATGGCACAAATTATGCCCATTAAGACTGAAATAACTGGCAAAAATCTCAGGTACAAAGAATGCCTACAAGAACACATGGGAGAAAAAAAAGAAAGCCCATCTTTTCTGTGAACGCCTTTTTATTAAGAGATGAAAGGCGCTATGACAGAGCTTTATACTACAGAGTCACAAAACAGTACAATGTTAAGATTCTATTTATTTGGAAAAAAGGCTGATTTTCCTTGGGACCCATTGGGACTTCTAGACGGCACTGATGACCAGGAGAGGGCAGCTCACCACTATAGCTGTGAGTAAAACCCGAAGCTATAAATCCCTTTTTCTGCCATCAAGGGGATACTCATACTTCCCCATAGTCAACTAATGAAGACAATACTATTAATAATTCCAAATGACACAGAAAATATAAAACTAGAAATTGTTAAATCAGCAACTAGCAAGAAAAAATTTTGACTTTGATGCTCTATAAAATAAGATATTTCAAAAGTTCCTGCCCCTCTCAAACAAATACAGAGGGTTAGCAATTACAGTCATTATGTCTAACAATGTACACTATCCTTCTATACTCCACTGCACTTTTGTAAATGACTACTTTCTTACAGTTTGTCTAAATTTTCAGTAATCCAAATTCTATGCAGTTTTTGGCAGGGGCTGGGTTTGAACTCGCCACCTCCGGCATATAGGGGTGGTGCCCTACTCCTTTGAGCCACAGGCACCTCCCAGTAATCCAAATTCTAAAATAAGTTTGCACACACACGATAAATACGAATTGTAGTATGTTACTCATCAAAGAAATGGGGGAGGGGCAAATCTTGTATTAACCAATTTCAAAACCCAGTCTTATTTTCATCCAAAGTATGAAAAAAGTTGAAACTGCTATAATCTTAGAAGACTATATAAATAAGGACAGTTTCTTCCTTTTAGGCTGAAATGTTCTATTCAAAAAAGGTGAAACAATTTGAATTTGGTAATTTCTTTTAAGAGTGAAAGCCTTCATTTACTAAGACTTCTGGTTCCTATAAACACAATCAAAAGAAAAGTTATTGGAATATAAGACTCTTGATATTCACTTTCATCAGTATATGACTTGCTGCTTAGACATTTACCTTGAATACAATTAGGAGAAAATACTGAAAAAGAACCAAGACAACATTGATTAAATAAATGGTTAAAAGGCGATTTATGATTTAAATATGGAATTTTACTTACTAGTGAATTTTTGACTTCAGATTAAGGCAGTACTTCCAAGCCTTTTCCATGTCATAGTGTTCAAGGGAAATGATGTTTATATAGTACATTAGGGTAAATGGAGATGGGCATCTTCAGAGACCATCCCAGAAACTCAGAATGCACCGGGCCTTACAGGCCACCCTGAGAAAAGAAGGAATAGTAATGGCTTTGGCCACCTAAGCCAGGAGGTGCTATATCTTTGGCCAAGGGGATGAGGAGAGAAGAGGATCAAGCAATAACTGCAATCCTAGTTCACTAAAGATGTCATGTTAAAAAATATGTAAAGTGTACTGTGGGAGTCAAAGAACAGGCTGAGTGTAAAATGGGGGAATGTAAGTTGACTTTGATTTCTTTACCTTTCATATACATTGACTGCTTCGACTACTGTCCATTTTAACACAGACAAAAGGCAATTAGCTAGAGAAGCTTCCTCTAAAGATATTGAGGTTTTAAAGAAGAAAAAATATAATTGGGGCAATAGGAGAAACTTATCTGAATTTTCCTCTACAATCTATCTCACATAGGTATAAAGTTAAGGGAGGAATGTATGGTATCAACAACTACCAAAACTCTGGTTACTAGCTTAGAGGACCAGAAAGCTAAGTATAAAAAATAATCAAGCAGACTCAGTGCCTGTAGCACAGTGGTTACAGCGCCAGCTACATATATCTAGGCTGGCAGGTTCAAACCCGGCCCAGGCCAGTTAAACCATGACAACTGCAACAAAAAAAATAGCTGGACATTGTAGTGAGCACCTGTAGTCCCAGCTACTTGGGAGGCTGAGGCAAGAGAATTGCTTAAGCACAAGAGTTTGAGGTTGCTGTGAGCTGTGATGCCACAGCACTCTACCGAGGGCCACATAGTGAGACTCTGTCTCAAAAAAAACCAAAAAAACAAAAAAACCCCAAAAAACCAAGCAGCCGGCTCGGCGCCTGTGGCTCAATGGGCTGGGGTGCCAGCCACATACACCTGAGCTGGCGGGTTCGAATCCAGCCCTGGCCCGCCAAACAACATGACAGCTGCAACCAAAAAATGGCCAGGCGTTGTGGCGGGCGCCTGTAGTCCCAGCTACTTGGGAGGCGGAGGCAAGAGACTCGCTTGAGCCCAGGAATTGGAAGTTGCTGTGAGCTGTGATGCCATAGCACTCTATCCAGGGTGACAGCT